>CAUYSK010017442.1:0-17554 GCA_963575035.1 Avahi laniger
ATATATTTTTAATTGTCCGATTAATTTCTTTCTATTTTTAGTAGAGACGGGGTCTCGCTCTTGCTCAGGCTGGTTTCGAACTCCTGAGCTCAAACAATCCGCCCTCCTCGGCCTCCCAGAGTGCTAGGATTACAGGCGTGAGCCACCGCGCCCGGCCTATTTTTATTTTTTTAGCTTGCTCTCCTCCTCCCACAAAACACCAACAAGCTGCTAAGAATAATAAATTCTAATTTTTGCTAAATTTGGAATGAACAAAAAAGGATGAATATTAAAATATTCTATTCTAAAGGTATAATTGTGTATCAGAGTGTACCTGTGAAAAATTATGAACTAAACCACTTCTTACCTTAATTTCAAATGTAGCATCATTTGCAAAATTACGGGATGCCACCAGCACTCTACTTGCCTTAAAAGACAAAAATATAGAAATAAATCAGTACTTTTTTATTGTCATTTTGCAAAGTCATTATTATTATTAATCAGTGATCAGGACGCAGTTATGGAACTTTAGTAAGCCCCAACATATTCATGGGCTTCTCTTCCATTCTGTTCACTATGCTGGTATCTTGTCTTCCAAAATGATCCATCCAGGCTATGGCCAACGAAACACGATCACACCTCCATCTGAAGGCAAACGAGCATAAAGAGAGAGCGGGCAAAAACCAAATCCATCCACTTAGTCATTCTGTTTTCAAAGAAATTATAATGAGAATGAAATTAATGGCTAAATTAAAGAGACTAGACAATCTGTGAGCTTTGTCTAGTTATGCTATTCTTGATCATAACCAGATACCATTTATTTTGAGCAAGCCAAAGATTCACTTTCAAAATTATACTTCAAATAAAACTATGATTTAATCCCTACTCCAGGCAAACTTCACTTTTCTATGAAATGGATCTGTAAGAAAAAATATTTTAAACTACTCTATGAGATAAATACAATAGTGAGACATACAAGACTAAAGAAAAGACATTGAGCGCTCTCAGACTTGAGCCCGCTGTTTCATAATTTATAATTTGAACACCGTAAATCCTGGGTAGGCTCCTCCTGAAGCCCAGTAGGGAGAAACGGTCTCTAAAACAGTGTTCCCCTCTTGACGTTTTGGGTGGCTGTCACTGCTTGGGGGTAAAAAGCTGGGGGAAATGCTCCCCTTTCCACTCTTACAATTGAACATACCTGCTCACAGCACAAGTATTCTGTGTGATTGCTAAGGCTCAGGTTAGACCACAAAATTTAACCAATTAATATTTTAACCACTTTCTGCCACATTTTCACACACTGACATGTAAACCAATGTGATTTCTTCTCATGGAGACTTGAAGCATATTCATCAGATCCCATTAAAAAACACATTTGATGTGTTCACCAAATACATACAGCATTATGACTCTACCATCCAACTTCCAGTGCTGGACTTGATCTTGGTGGGAAGCGTTAAGACTGACATGCCAGGTGTACAAGCCAATAGGCAGAAAGCTAATTACTTATCTCTTCACCCATCAATATACCATTAACTGATAAAGCCAACAGAGACAATGACACTGCTGGAGGAAAAAATTTTAACTACTAAAAATTAATATTTCAGTTAAGTTAGAGGTAGAGAGAATCCACAAATGTATCTCAGAAAAGTGAAGAAAATTTAGGAATTTGGGAAGAAGCTGAGAGGGGTGAGGTAGCAAACAAAAGGTTGTATTTGGTAATCATGAAACAGATGTGTTATTTTTGGCAGAAAGTATTTTGTGGGACCAGAAATAGTTACTGTATTGCAAAATAAATTTCCAAATACAACTACAGATACTGCAGTTTTTGGAAGGTAAAAGTAGAGACCAAACCAGCCAGGCAACAGTAACAGAGAAAAGGCACATTGTTTCTCAGTCCTAAAGTCAACACAATGAAGAATGATAGTGCTTCATAATAAAGAGCAGGAAGGTAAGGACAAAGATTATGACTTTCAGAAAGCTACTTGGATACTTCTCCCTTGTTTCATTATGAATCTCAAAAATAAGAACCACTGATGTAATGACTAAAAGGAACAAAGTTAAGTTAAAGCTAAAAGTCTGTATCAGAAGTATATCATAATTTTTGACCACAAGATTGTTGAAAACATAATTACCATTCGATTTCTCCGCAGAGCCACATGCAGAAAGATTCTATCAAATGAGATTCCTCTTTGACAGAGAACATGAGCAGCCCATTCAAATCTTGAAAAATAAAAACTTTAAGTTCCTAAATACATAGGAACTACTCATGTAAAAGAGGAAAAATGTTTCAAAAATTCCAGATTCTACCAGGGTAAATTCAAAATCTTATCTACTACTTATAAAGCCAAAAGAATACTGGTAGTAAAGATCTCACAAAAGGAGTCACAACAGAAATACAAACAGTGAGACAAAGAATAAATTTTTTCAACACAATTCAGTCTTCTGTGTAATAAGAATTTTGAAAACTATAAACCTCATTCAAAAATGAAATCATGATCCTGTAATTTATTTCAAAGTTTCACACCAAACACTCTTTTAGACAATAGCAATCGTTAAGCCTGAGATAAATCTTTGTATATCCCTGGTTTTAAGAGGGGGAGGAAAAAAATAAGAGAATAAAAAATGAAAAGAGGAAAAAACACGCAGAGGCAGAGACCTGAGAGGTAAGCTACAGGGATTAACTTCACTGCCTAACCTTTCTCCCTCCTTCTGTGGAGTATAACACACGATGGTGTGACTCTAGTTACACAAGTATGCCGAATCTGAGCAAGCCACTGCTTATGATTTACTATCAGGATTTTATTTTTTTTTTTGAAAGGCTTATATGCGGCCAGGCACGCTGGCTCACTCCTGTAATCCTAGCATTCTGGGAGGCTGAGGCAGGAGGATCACTCTGAGCTTAGCAGTTCCAGGCCAGCCTGAGCAAGAGCGAGACCCCTTCTCTTAAAAATAAATAAATAAATAAATAATCTTGAGAAAAAGGCTTATATGCAAAAATATCTTTTTGTTTATTTATTTTAATTTCAGGATATTATGGGGGTAACAAACATTCTGGTTACATGTTATGACACAAAAATATCTTTTGATA
Source organism: Avahi laniger (assembly GCA_963575035.1). Classification (NCBI taxonomy): domain Eukaryota; kingdom Metazoa; phylum Chordata; class Mammalia; order Primates; family Indriidae; genus Avahi; species Avahi laniger. Next base: position 3,071 of record CAUYSK010017442.1, read on the forward strand.
TGTATAATATAAAAAATAGAAACTTTGATATATTTTGTTTTATATTTAAGCGAAAAGACATAAGTATGAAGAATTACAAAATATACAAAAGAGTTGACATCTTAAAGTTTATTACTCCACACTTTAAAAAGATAAAGGTGAAACTTTTAGTTCTATTAGAAGCATCAGGAAAGGCTCCTAATTAACTCACAAGTAGAGTCACAAAGAAAACTCCTACTTATCTGAAGAGTTTACACCACCAGATGGGAAGATACCTGGGCACTTTCTAAAATGACTTCATCTCTGGAACTCAATTTTCTTCCTACTGTAAGGTGGGGAAAAAGAACTCTACAAATTAATATAGGAAATGATAAATCTGACTTTCAGAAGACATAATAAACCTACATTAAGTGTTTAACAATAAGGATTTAAGGACGTTTCTGAGCCCTTAAATTCTGGTGCAGCCCTCTACCAACAGACAGCCCCAAAAGGGATGACATCTCTTAAAAGCAAAAACTCTGGCAGAAAGGTATGATATTTAACATTGTTTATTAGTTTCATAGCCCAATTCAACTTCTTGAAACCGTCTAAGTTTGATTTCGGTAGTGCCTTTGAAATATTTTTAATTTCCAGTGATGAAGTGCAAAGCTTCAATAACAAATCTGCTATTTGTTTTCACTTCTATTCGTTGTCCAGCCTCAAAGCTATAAGCAAACTCAACCTTCAGCTAACTTCTCCAAGCAACTCGGGCCTCAAAACAAGTTTCTATTACTTATGTACAACCAAAAACTGATGTTGTGGGGATTAAATGAGACAAAGCATGTGAAGTATTTAGCCTAGTGCCTGAAACACATTAAGAGCTCAATAAATGTTGAATATATCACACGTATATGCAGAAATACGTAACGTAAAATGTGCTTCTCCAGTTACAACTTAAATGCTAATATCTGATTAATCGAATTGTGTTTTGTCATTATTTTAGTCAGTGAGATTCCTAGAGGGGGACGCTTCCGACCTTTTGACAATCTCTGCCCATGCTAAGCAGAGCTGAATCCAGTCCTGGGGGAATTACTAAAGCCAGAATTACAAGTCAAAGCTTGGCTGCAGTTACACCAAGTGACACTGCCTCACTGTGCCTAGAGGTCAAAACGCCGGAAGGTCAGGTGTTGGGTATGTCTAGACAGAATGCTAACCTCTAACCCCCACCCTCTCAAGCATCACTGCTGTTTTCTTCAGCTACTTTCACCCTAAGAATATGTGTGTAAGGGGGTGGGCAGTTTCTTCTGGGTTCTGCTTGACTGCTCTTGAACTGACTGCCAAGCAAAGCTCAGATGTTGAGGAAGGGGAAGAAGTTCATTTTTGAGGAGCCTGACCCTGTGTGAACCCTCTTCAGAGCCGAGCACAAAAACGTATACCAAACTGGACACTCAGTAAACAATAACACTCAGTACATATGGCACCTACTATGTGCCAGGCGTTATTCGGAGGGTGTCATTCGTGGAATCCTCACGATAACTACACGAGGTAGGTACTCTTATAATCCCCATTTTAGAGATAAGGAAACTGGCTTTAGGGACGTTAAAAAAAAACTTGCCCAAGGTCACAGAGCTAGTAAATGGCGAGGGTGGTGTATGTACCGAGCCACTCAGTCTCCTGGATTCCAGGCTTTTTATTACCGCGTACTACAAGGTCTCTTGGGCAAGAGAAATTAATTAGGAAGATCTAAAACGAGTAGGGTCAATCAGAGACTCGAAGGAGCCCAAGTTCCCTTTTCCATGTCCTGTAAACCAACCGGCACTTCTTGAGCACCCCTACTTGCGTGGCGCTGAGCTGGGCCGGAGGGAGTGGACGGTGTCCACGCGGACCTCAGAGGGATCCCCCTCCCCCCTACTCGGCGCCAGCGAGCCGGGAGGCCGCTTCTCCCGGAGCCAGGAACAGAATGCACGGCGTGGAAACAAAACAAAGGCCCTCGGCTCCCCTTGCGCCCTCCACGCCGCGCTAGGCCCCAGGCGGCGCCCAAGTGGGTGCCCCGAGTCCCGGTTCCCCCTCCCGCCGCCTCCAGCCCCGCCTCAGCCCGCTCGCGCCACACCCTGGGCTGCCTCACCGGCTTCTGGGCAGCGCCAGACAACACGCGGGAGACGGCAGCGAGCATCTTCCTCATGGAGCGCGGGCAGTGGCAGCAGCAGCGACTCCCAACAGCCCAAAAGCCACTGTGCGCCCGGGAGTCCCGAAGTCTCCTTCAAGTGCCCGGAGCGGACGCTAGCCTTAGTAGCAGCGCGACGTGACGTAGTCGTAATAACGACGTGCGCTGCGCCGGGCCAACTAGAACTGCTCCCAGGGTGTGCCCCGCCCCCCGGGAGGTCTGCGGCTGCCCATTGGGTATGGGCGCCAGAGAGGGCGGGGCTTCGGGTTCGCTCCCTTGCCACGCAGCTGGCGGGTGAGCAGACGGGAACCTGCGGGCGCCTGCGTGGGAAAGGGCGGCCCCGCCTCCAGGGCGCCGCGGGAAAGGGGCTTCCTCCGTGGATTCTGTCCCGCAGACTCTCCGGGAAGTGGTGCAGGCCCATCCTCCCGTCCGCCTAGTCTTGCTGGCGCTGCAACTTTGCCAAAAGACAGAACATCTGGTTTCTATAAAAGGTTCTGCCACTAACTTGTCTTTAAAATTCACGTTAACAGTTGTAAAATGCCGCTTTTTCTACTTGAGCAAAGATCCACAAATCGGCTGCCAGACTAAATGTCTGGAGCTCTGATCCATGTCATCTTCGCTCTGGAGCCCAGACTGAGGGAGCAGCCTCTGTCTGGAACCTAGCTTGTCTCATGAAGGGAAAAGAGATCATTTAATCTGGCTCTCGAAGCTTCTGCCCAAAAGGGACACATATCGCTTCCTATTTCCATAGACCGGAGCTAGTTACCCAACCATGTCTGAGTTCAACATGGTGAAGTATAATCCTCCTTCCAGGAGGGAGACCAGAAAATTGGATGAACAGTAAATTCGTAGAGTATTTGATATGTCTTCACACATTTTCAGTCCTGTCATGTTCCAGGAGAAAAAGCTGTGTGTGTGTGTGTGTGTGTGTGTGTGTGTGTGTGTGTGTGTGAATAAAATCATTTTGGTTCAGCATACCAATGAATTTTCTAACAATGAGAATTGTCCAATGAGAATTCTCTGTCAGTGTCACCAAAAGTATTCAAAGCAGAAGTTCCAAGCATGAGAAGCTGTCAGAATAGCTAGAGAAAGGATCTGGGCACTGGACAGACCCTGGACTGAAAGACCTTGTTGAGTCCTTCCATCTCCGTGACCAGGTCGCAGTGAGAAGAACGCGTCTTAAAGGAGTGAGAGGGGGCCATTAAAAGGAAGAGATGGAAGTGAGACCCATTGCGCAGTATGATTTCAGCAGATGCTGCTGATTTTGTGTGAAAGGTAAAGAAAAGAAAATAGAAAGGGTTAGAAACCAGATGTCCAGGTCATGAGAAGCAGTGGGTCTGGATGCTTTGAGACATGTTGACCTGATGGTGGTGGTGGAACAGCTATTTGAAGATGTGCCCCAGGAAGTTGGAGTTATAAGTCTGGAACACATGTGAAAAGTAGGAATTTGGGCATCATCTGCATAGGGGTGACATTGGTTGTGTATGCCCAGGAGCTCTGTAGGCCATATGGATATAAAGTCATTCATTCATTCGTTCAACACTTATGTATTGAGCACTGATTATGTCAAGGAACAAGTAAAATATAGACCTTACTCTCACAGAACTTACGGTCTAATGGGGGGAGAGGGCATTAACAAGTACACATATATATTATATGAACAGATAATACAAATGATAAGTGGTATGAAGAAAGATTAAACAGGGACGGGAGTAAGGGAAGGAAGATCAGAAAGTGTCCTGTGAGGAGGTGACCAGGGAGCATAGACCTGAATGCAATCAGGGAGCAAACTTTGCAAAGATCCAGAGGAGAGTTTTGCAAATAGAGGGACCAATAAATACAAGTGCCCTGAGGTGGAAATAAACCTGTATATTAGAGAAATAGCAAGAAGAACATGTGACTCTAATAAGAGAGGCAGAGAGTGGTGGGAAATGAATTTGAAAAGAGAGTCCAGAACAGGTAGGGCCCTGGTAGAATTCTTTTTTATTTCTTATATTTTGGTAGGAAATTGGATTTTGATTTCAGTGGGGTGGGAAGCCATTGGAGGGATGGGAGCAGGGAAGTGACATGATTTCATTTCCATTTCACATTTGAGATCCTTCCAGCTGCTGAAGGGAGAACCGATCATATGGGAACAAGAGTTCAGTCTTAGGGCTTTATTTGTTCTTTGAGTTCTTGTTGGCTTTTGCTTCCTTTGGGGGGAACTCACGGTTGGAGACAACAGCAGGTTAGAAGCGAGTTGTTCAGTGGTCCATACTTGCGATAAGCAGAATCCTACATCCTCTGGTGTCATCACTACACCAACACTATAAAGATTTCGGATGTAGCACTTTATGAGGACCATGAAAGGAAATGTGGAGATCATTGTTTCTCAATGTCCAGACCACTGTATTAATGAGCATGGACGAGGCTGTGTTGCTGTAACAAATTAACCTTAAATCATCAGTGGAGCAATCAACAGAGGTTGATTTTCCATTCATGTTATGTGTCCAACATGGGTTGGCCAGGGACTCTTTCCCTGATGTCACTCAGGTGCCCAGGATGAAGGATACTCTACCATGTCAATATGTGACCACCATGGTCAATGTGACAGGGGAGGAGAGAAAGTAGAAAGTCCTCACGATGGCTCTTATATGCTTTGGCTGAGTAGTCTCCTTTCCTTAGTGTGCAGTTAACCTAGAAATGACAGCTCTGTCATCCAGCGAGCCACGCCATCTCCATCACATTGGTCTCTCAGCCCTGGGGGCTGTTCCTTGGGCGATCTGTCTCAGCCCAAAGTATAGTGGCTGCTTCTTGAATCTGCTATTCCTATATCCTTTAGAGTTCTCTTTATCTCTTCTCTCACACTACTCCAATCCTCTGTTATTTGAACGATGAAATAAATAACGATGGTGGTGGATTATAGCCCATAGCTTAAAATAAGTGGCCATGAATCCATATGGATTTAATACATAATTGAATAAATGAGGTAGAAGGAACAACTTTTCCTTACAGTAGAATTCCACTTAATTAATGTAGAAGGAATGATGAAAATAGAAAAAGAAAATTGCCATTTGGCAAGGAACACAGTAACCGCGGGCAAGAATTATCATCAATAGAGGCTAAATTTAGTGGGTAAAAGTATGATGAGAAACAGGACATTTGCATAATCTAAAATTATCATCTGAATAGTTACTTATTCATTATAAAGTTTAAAAGAGTAACTTTGCAGTGGAGAAACAAGGTAATCTATTTTTTAATGACTAGGATAGCTTGTTTGTATTCTTTTTTTGTCAGAAATTTGAAAGCACAGTTGGAAGGAGCCTTGAAGGTGAGGGACACTTCAGGATGCTGTATCAGGTGGTGACAGGTTATGGCTGTAGTTAATAGTCATTAATTGGCCGGGCACGGTGGCTCACGCCTGTAATCCTAACACTCTAGGAGGCCGAGGCGGGAGGATCATTTGAGCTCAGGAGTTCGAGACCAGCCTGAGCAAGAGCGAGACCTCGTCTCTACTAAACATAGAAAGAAATTAGCTGGACAACTAAAAATCTACATAGAAAAAATTAGCTAGGCATGGTGGTGCATGCCTGTAGTCCCAGCTACCCGGGAGGCTGAGGCAGGAGGATCTCTTGAGCCCAGGAGTTTGACGTTGCCGTGAGCTAGGCTGACGCCACAGCACTCACTCTAGCCAGGGCAACAGAGCAAGACTCTGTCTCAAAAAAAAAAAAAAAGTCATTAATTATGGGCTACAGTAATGCCATATGTGCTAGAACATTCACAAAGCACACTTATATTGGGAGAGGAGGCCAAAGAGATGGAGAAGGAATTGCAAAAGGCAGGGACTGAGGAGGAGAAAGTCTTAAGAAAGGAAGGTTCCTTCGTCTTGGGTGAAATGGGAGACAAGGGACTCTTCCTTCTTCCTTTACCCCCCAGCACTTGCTAGTTTAAGATCAGCTCCTCTGGGTGAAGCGGAGGATTTAGATTAGAGATCCTGAAATTTGCCTTTTGACCTTAACTTTGCAAATCACCCTAAAAACAATCAAGCTGAACTTTGAGGCAGATCTGGTCCATAACATGCCTTTGGTTTTCTCCTAGAAACCACCCTCCAGAGGATGAATTAGAATAGGACATACACAAAAATCTTAAAAAGTCAACAAATATTTGTGAATGTCTTTGACGTGCCAGGCACCAGCTGGTGGAAGGATTATGGCTAGGGGCCATTTTGACTTTGGGACCATATGTTTTACATAACCATAAAACACAATGGAATAAAAATGGAGATGAAATGCAACAAACCAATTTAATCGCATATCAAGTTGTTGGCATAACCCCACAGAGAATGACCTCAAGTTACTCACTACCACAGCAGTGGGGGGAAAAAACAGACACGCAAATATAAAATACAAGAAATCAAAGCCTAGTGGTCCTGAATTTGAATTGGAAATATCAGTATAAGTTCATGATTATTTTCCCTTTAAAAAAATATATATCTCCTTACTCTCTCCACTGGAAAGAACTGGAAGCAAAGACCAGCCTGATAATAATTATTTTGAAAACTGGTGACAGAGAAGAACCAAGGATTTACCCTGCCTTTTGTGTACAGACTGAATTTCAAGGTTGACAAATAGCAGATGAGGGACAGTTCTTTATAGAACAGTTTCCACTAATAAATACAAAAGGAATCGTATAACTTTAATATCCCTGTCTTGCAACCCCTAAGGAATTAATGGATCTAGCTGTTTAGGGGACTTCATCTTCGGTGAAGTTGGAGACAAGGGACTCTTCCTTCTTCCCTCACTCCTGCCCCCATCACGTACTAGTTTAGGATCAACTCCTCTGGGTGACACAGAGGATTTAGATTCGAGATTCAGAAATTTGCCTTTTGACCTTAACTTTGCAAATCACCCTAAAAACAATCAAGCTGAACTTTGAGGCAGATCTGGTCTGATCTCAGTGCGGGGTCACATCGAGAACACCTGACTCAACCAGAGACTCTGCGCCTTCTGACCCGGAAGGAGGTGAAGCACCCTCGCCTCCTGCAAAATGTTCTTGCCTCCAAATCAAACTGGAATCCTGCCAAGTCTCTCTGTTTCCTACCAGCTTACAGCTAGGCGATCTCTAAAATAAAATATGGGGGAAATACTACCAGACAGATGACCTAGCGTATTTGATAAACGGCAAGATTAAGAAGAAAAAAGAGGAAGGGGGAACTGTCATATGTTAAAAGAGACTTAACAGATTTATCAACCCAATGCAATGGGTGTATGTTGGTTGGATCCTGACTTGAACAAAATAAGTGGGGGGAAAAAGACATCTATCAGATCATTTGGGCAATTTAAACAGTGACTGGATGTTTGATGACATTAAAGAAATTTTAGGTGTGCAAATGGTATTAAAGAAATTTTAATAATCAGTAATAGCGGTGGCTGTGCTGGGGGTATTTGTAGGATGCATATAGAGGTGAGAAGATGGGCCCCGAGTTGATCATTGTGAACACAGGGTGACGTCTACGTGGGGGTTCATCGTCCTCTTCTCTCTACTCGTATCCATTTGAAAATTTCTCATAGCCAAATGCAGTCTGGATGACAGACATCAGTGATTAAATATTAAATACTGAATTACTCATTAGATGATTTAAGAGAATCTACAGTTCCACCTCTTGGCATTTGCTACGCACAGCCTGTTAAAGCTACTGAAGGACTTGCTCATGTCAGGCAACTGCAAACATTTGTTAACATTCATTCATTCATTGAACGCTGTGTATTGAACACCTCGTAGGAGCCAGGCTCTGGGGTTACAGGTGTCAGTGGTGTAATAGACACGATCACTGTGCTGTTGTGGAGCTTGTGGTCTGGCAGGCGGGGGGAGGTGGTGGCAGATATTAAGCAGATAAATTACATGTGGAATTATCCCCACGGTTAACACATTTCAGCTGCGAGGAGTGTTCTGGAGGGCGGAGAGGCTGGGGCAGTCAGGAAACGCTGAGTGTCTCAGTCTATCTGTGCTGCTGTAACAAAATACCCGAGACTGGGTAATTTATAAACAACAGACATTTATTTCTTACAGATCTGGTGGCAGGGAAGTCCACAATCAAGGCGCTGGCATTCGGTGTCTGGGAAGGGCCCCCCTTGCCTTGTCCTCACATGGTGGAAGGAAAGGCAAAATAGGGCCCAGGAGTTCCCTTCGACCTCTTTCGTGTCCCCATTCAGCCCTCATGACCTCATCACCTTCCAAGGCCCCACCTCCTAATACCATCATCTTGGGGGTTAAGTTTCAACATGTGAATTTTGAGGGGTGCATTCAGACCACAGCACTGCGGAAGAGAGCTGAGTAGCACTGGCGGCAGGAGGAGGGCATGTGTGAGCCATGGCCCAGGGCAAAGGACAAGGAAGATGCTCTTGAGAAATGGGGATAAGGTTGGCAGTAGATCAGCCCTGTCCTGTGAGACCTCATCAGGGATTTAGACATTCTTCCTAAGAACAGTGGGAAGCCGCAGAAGGACCTTCACATTAGCTTTGCATTTTGTAAGTAGGGAAGAGGAGATGTACCTTTCACGGCAGGCCCCCGCGGGCGATGAATGGAAGGGGTGCGGGAGTGTTTCCGGGAGAGCACGGAGTTCCTGAATCCCTAGTCAGATGTGTGAACAACAGTGGGTGTTCTCATCTCCATTAGCCAACATAGAAACGTGGGAAAGCTGGACTCTGAATGTCTCCCTGCTGAAACACGGGTGTGCTCGAGCCAGAGAGAATGCAAACATGAGATGCTAGGGTCACCAGATCTGTGTTTCAGATGCGGTGCCACTTGTGACGAATTCTGTGCGCCCTGCCAAGAGCAAGGTCAGACGCTTTCCTGCCGTCCGTGCGTTGCGTCAGCCCAGGCTGGCCTCGGCCAGGACCCGGATTGCATCACATCACACGTCTGGCAAAGTCTGGCTCCGTTTCCCCAACACGCAGCCCGTGGCTGATGAGTCTGCCCTGGAGTTACTATCAATCATTTTCTGTGGCTGATCCGCAAACAGACACAGCCTTTGGAAACGTAAGCACAGGCCTGCAGAGAGGCAACCCAGCCTCTGGACTCCAGAACCAATCTGCCTGGTCTCACATCCTGGCTCAACCACCAGCTGTGTGACTTGGGCGGGTTGCCTAAGCTCTCTGTGCTTTCGTGTTCTCATCTTTAAACTGAGTGTAATGATAACATTCCTCTCACAGGGCTGTTATGAGGCTTGTGTGGGTTAATATTTGTCAAGCACTCAGAACACTGCCTGATCCTTTGCAAGCACTATCCTAAGATTTTGTGGCTATAAATACATATGCAAATCTTTTAACCTCTTGGTGCCTTGGGTCCTCATTGGTAAAGCAAAGTTTAGAAACTTCTATCTTCCAGGTGTGCTTTGAGAATGAATCAGTTGGGCACCTGGTAGATTGAAGGGCTAACTGCTGTCACTTTGGGGACACTGACAAGCGCTGCTAAATAAAGGACAGCACATGATCCTGTTAATTAAACAAGCAGGCCGAACAAAAGGCAGATCGTGCTCAGTGGAAGATGCAGATGGGGTGGAGGCGCTTGGTGGCCTTTGCAGCCATCGCTACAGCCCAAAGCTTTCTTCTGTGCCAACTTTCTCGCTCATAAAAATGCACTAGGCCTTGCCAACTGGCCTGATTGTTGCAGAACTTGCTTCTCAGACAATAAACCTTGCCAATATTAAAGATACTAAAATCTAAATTTACCAAACACAATGTAGGGAGCAATTATTGACTTTACCAAATAGGTATGAGAATATTCTTTTTAAAAAAATATTTTCTCAACATCTTAGAACTAGCATTCTTCTCGTTATCAAAGAAGCATGTTCATTTATTGTAGACATTCTGGAAACTAAAGAGAAATCAAAAGAAAAAATGAAAATATTCGATAATCATACAGCCCACATAACTCCTGTTAATAAGTCAATGTCACCTTCCAGCCTTTTCCTACACATTTATACATTTAAAAAATATTATAGAAGAGAAATCAGAAGATATCTAATGTTCCAAAACAGACGATTAAATATTTTTTAACAATCTGCTTTTTAACTCCTAATATTTCATGTAGGAACCAATCCCTTATTGCTGGACAATTAGATGGTTTTTTATTTTCACAGTTATAAACTGTCACTGACAAAGCGGATGGACAAACGTTAACAGGTTTTTTTCTTCTCGTTTCTTTCTTTCAACGATTTTTCTTTAGTATTTGTTATCTAGAAGCACAGCTAAAGAAATGTCCAAATGCTACAAATAGCCACGTGACCCCCTGCCAGATGCCAGAAGTCCAGACCTGCAAAGGCGACCTCCGGTTACCTTGAACTAATTGACATCTCATTATAATACTGAGAATCACTGCCCCAAGTGAGAATCGCCCCCATTTTCTGCGCTGCAGGAAGCAGGCGCGGGTACCGTGTCTGACTCTAACACTCCCACACGGCCCCTTGCTCGGGGAGAAGGTACCTTTAGAGAATTAGCTCCTCCCTCTCCATCCTTTGGCCAAGGAATTACAAATCTGAGTGCCTGGATGCTCTTTCTTTGGGGTCGATATGAAATGGGGAAAAAACACAGTTTTTCGGCAACAAAATGATGCTTCATAAGCATATTTGTAGCTACAGGTGCATCCAAACTATTATCATCTTTTAAGAGAAATTCCTAGAGGTGAAATTGCTGGCTCCAACAGTACGCAAACACTTTAGGGCTGGATTCCTATTGCTGCATCGCCCCCTTGGAAGCGTGGACCTCTTTGGTCTCACATTGAACAGTGTACCCATAAAAAATGGGTTTATAGATATTTAAAAATTCTGTTGATTCTCTGGGTGATGGTGAAGAGGCCAAAAAGTGAACACGATTGATTGGTTCGAGTGCTTCCCTGACAGCTGCCTCCCCCATGGGGGGTTGCCCGGGCTCGCTCTCCAGGATGGCTGGGGCCTTCCCAGTCCTTAGCATCTCACCTGCGTCTACACCCCGCGTGCATTCATCTGGCCCTAGACCCTATGCATTGGCCAGGAACACAAAGATATTTGCCAAATAAATGGGGGAAAGATTGGTCAATGATTGGTTTTGTTCTGGGCTTTTTCAAGACTTGTTTACCATGGCAGGCAAATCCTATCACCTACGGCAATGCTGCTAGTGGTATCTGAGTCACTGGCTGTCTACACTCGCAGTTGCTCCAGCCACAGCGATTCTATCTTTAGGTACAAACCGACTACTTTCATTGTGGCTCTACTGTGGTCGTGTGTAAGCATGCATAAGAGTTGATAACACATGGCTTGCATTTCTTCTTTATATCGTAGGCTTCTGAAAAATCTAAAACTGATGTGCGTAGGAAGGTTATACTGGCTATGAATTCCCTTTCGGGCTTGCACAGTGTCTGCAACTGTGCTTAAGGAGCCTGGCATGTTCTTCCAGCTTGCTGGCGACACCTGCTGGCACGCTTGAGCATTGCCTCACTCAGCTATGGTTCTTGGGTTTACAAGTTTGTTGGCTCCAAAATTTGGTAAGGAAATGACCTCCCCCCCGTTTTTTTTCCTTTTCTTTTTTTTTTTTTTTTTAAACAAGTCTCAAAGCACAAAGCTCTTTGAATTGCTCTCGGCCATCTCTCCCATCTGTCATCACTTGACTCCACCCGGGCCACCCAGCTGCCATTCCATAAAGTGAATCTTGGTCATTACTGTGGAAGGGACTTTGAACAAGGCGAGTCCCTATTAGTGTGTCGGGGCCTGAGCAGGGGGACAAACGGAAAATTGGGGGGCTGAGACAGTAGGCCAAAACTATTAATATATCTATCTTTTGGTACCTGGAAAATTTAAGCAAGATGGGGGTCGCATCACATCCATTGGGTGTCCTGTCTGCTTTGGGTGCCACCAGGCCCAGTCCTAGCAGGTCCTGACCTGCATTTTTTACTCGCGCTCTCCTTAGGTCCCCACTTCTCCACCTTGAGCGTGTGTCGGTGTCACCTGTGGCTTGTTAAAATGCAGGGTATCAGTGACACCCACGTGGTTTCTGACTGGGTGGGTTTTGGAAGGGAAGAGACTGCATTTCTGATGAGCTCCTGGTGATGCCGATGTGACTTATTTGGGGACCAGCTCACATATTGCCTTAAATACTTGGCCACGAGGGGCAATATTTATCAGTCTCATATTAGGGCACCATGAGACCATTCTCAGTTTGCAAAGCTTCTGGATTTTAAGGAGTTTTTCAGTTTTCTAAAGACAGCAAAGCACCCTGCAGGGCTGTGGCACAGACAGTGGCCCCTGGGAATCCCTTCCCTGGCGTGGAAAGAGCCGTGATGAAGTCCCCTGGGGAAGGGAGTTTTCCTACACGATTCCATTTCCCCCCACATGAGCCCTGGTGCCTTTCAATAAAATCCCTACTCGAGAAAAGCTAATCCCTCCTCTTGGCAACTTTGCAAGCCCTGCTTTAAAAGCACAGTGTCTTTTGGCAGCCTAAGCCGCTGTCTGCAGAGAAAGCTGGAGTCTCAAACTGCCAGGGTACTTTCATCTTTGTGTACTCTCTTGACCTCATCCCTTTCAATCATTTTGAAAATAAAAATTCTCATGGGCTCTCTCAAAAATATACAAATGAGAAAGTACCCTGGCAGTTTGAGACTCCAGTTCTCTCTGCAGACAGCGGCTTAGGCTGCCAAATCGATGTTGAGAGAGGAAGAGGAGAGAGGAACTAGAGATAGGACAAAAGAAAAAACAAAATTTCCCTTCTCCCAAGGGGCTGGCGTTTGTCCCGTCAGTAGTGCTCTGCCAAGGTAAGAGACCCTAGCCCTGGTCTCGTGCCTGCCACTTGGGAGGACTCTGTCACCTGAGTGGGTCTGCCTTGGACCAAAGCTTCAGGAAGAAGCTTGTCGTGGGGCCCCGTGGGACAGAACAGACCCTCAAGCGGCACAGGCTGGATGTCAGGTTTTGTGCCTGCACAAATGCATAAATAATTTTGACAGTCTTCTGTCTATGACTTCTTTCATGGTAGCATGAGACGGAAGTTGTGGAGAAAGAAGGAGACAAAAAGCATCTGTCTACTTTAATTGTGGGAAGCTGCTATATTCATCCAAACAACCCGACAGCAGTGGAGGGCCGAATTCATTCATTCTTCCAACAGATACTCTGACGGTGCCTATTCTAGGACTTGGAGATACAAAAAACAGACAAAACCCCACATTGGAAAGTGGCCTAGATCACTTTGCAAAAACCGGTTTCCGAAGCAAATGGTAGAGTTCATTGAAAGGTATCTTAAGTTCTTTGGAAAGACTCCAAGAAGCAAAGATTTCAATTTCCACGGCTCTTTGAAAATGAAACAATTGTAGATGTTATACAGGAGAAACCCCCAATTACGTGTGAAACAGATATTTAAGGAGTATTTAGTGGTTCTCAAAGTGCAGTCCCAGGCAAGCAGAATCAAACATAAACTGGAAACTTGTTAGAAATGCAAATCCCAAACCCCGCCCTAAACCTCCTGAATAAGAAACTCTGGGAGTGGGGACTGGCAATCTTTGATTTAAAAAGTTTTCCAGGTGATTTGGACGCCAAGTGTGAAGACCACCGGTGTACTTTATAACAAAGGACAATTCCAGATGGCACACTCTCATAAGTAACAGAAAAATATTTTTGTTCTACAACTGCTGGATAATCCTACCAGGTGGAGTTCTAACCTGAGAACTACCCGCCCCCACTCCCCACAAAAAAAGAAAAAGGAAATAAAAACCATATATCTTCTTCAATTGCAGGAAAGTTCCACTGGGTGGCACTCTAACCTGAGTACAGTGGTCCCCCTACCCTTAATGCACGGTCTTGCTTTCTGTGGTTTCAGTTACCTGTGGCTAACCTGGGTCTGAAAATATTAAATGGAAAATTTCAGAAATAAATAATTCATAAGTTTCAAATTGCATGCCACTATGAGTAGTGTGAAAAAAACCTTCCCCTGTCTCAACCCGGGATGAGAATCAGTCCTATGTCAGACATATCCACACTGTATATGCTACCCGCCCATTAGTCACTTAGAGGGTATCTTGGTGATCAGATAAAAAAAAAAGTATAGGCTGGGCGCGGTGGCTCACGCCTGTAATCCTAGCACTCTGGGAGGCCCAGACAGGTGGATTGCTCAAGGTCAGGAGTTTGAGACCAGCCTGAGCAAGAGCGAGAGCCCATCTCTACCAAAAATAGAAAGAAATTAAGTGGACAGCTAAAAATAGATAGAAACAATTAGCCGGGCATGGTGGCACATGCCTGTAGTCCCAGCTACTCAGGAGGCTGAGGCAGGAGGATCGCTTGAGCCCAGGAGTTTGAGGTTGCTGTGAGCTAGGCTGAAGCCACGGCACTCTAGCCTGGGCAACAGAGTGAGACTCTGTCTCAAAAA
>CAUYSK010017448.1:0-47198 GCA_963575035.1 Avahi laniger
GATAGGAACACTCATGCACTGTTGGTGGGACTGCAAACTAGTGCAACCTCTGTGGAAAGCAATATGGAGATACCTTAAAGAGATACAAGTAGAAGTACCATTTGATCCAGCAATCCCATTACTGGGCATCTACCCAAAAGAGCAAATGATGCTGTATAAGAAAGACATCTGCACCTGAATGTTTATAGCAGCACAATTCACAATTGCAAAGATGTGGAAATAACCCAAGTGTCCATCAATATATGAGTGGATTAATAAAATGTGGTATATGTATACCATGGAGTCCTATTCAGCTTTAAGAAACAATGGTGATATAGCACCTCTTGTATACTCCTGGATAGAGCTGGAAAGCATTCTACTAAGTGAAATATCCCAAGAATGGAAAAATAAGCACCACCTGTACTCATCATCAAATTGGTATTAACTGATCAACACATAAGTGCACATATGAGAATAACATCTATTGGATGTTGGCCAGGGGGGAGGGGAGGGGGGGAGGAGGGACCAGGTACAGGTATATGCATACACAAAGAGTACAATGCACACCACCCGAAGGATGGACATATTTGAAACTCGGACTTGGGTGCCAGGGGGCCCAGGGCAACGTAGGTAAGCTAAACATCTGTATCCCCATAATAAGCTGAAATAAAAAAAAAGAAGTTGTACAATCCTCGAAATTGGACCATGTATAGCAGCTTTCTCTCAGAGAATGTATGCGTGTGTATGTGTAACTCCATTTGGCCTAAAATTTTTATACTTATAATGAAAAGATTTCTTCATTCGTAGGTTTGTTTGACAACAAGCTATCCCCATGCTTTCTTTCTCAAAGTTGTGCAATTCTGTAAATTGGGAAAATTCTAGCGGCTCTCTCTGAGAGAATGTATGCATTTGTATGTAACTGCATTCGGCCTAAATTTTTCATACTTATAATGTAAAGACTTCCGCTCTCTTAGGTGTGTTTCTTTATAAACTGTACCCAATGCTTTCTTTCTCACAGTTGTACAATCCTATAAATTGGGCAGTGTCTAGCAGCTTACTCTAAGACAACATATGCGTTTTAATCTGTAACTTCATTCGGCCTAAAAGTTTCATACTTATAATGAAAAGGCTTCTGCTTTCTTAGGTTTTTTTGAATAAAAACTATATCCACTGTTTTCTTCCCAAAGTTGTGCAATCTTATAAATCGGGCCAGATCTAGCAGCTTTCTCTCACAGAATGTATGTGTTGATAGCCAGCACTGCAATCCACATGAAAGTTTTGTACTTACAATGAAAAGACTTCTGCTTACATAGGTGTGTTTGACCATCAACTGTAGCCACTGTTTTCTTTCCCACAGTTGTGCAATTATGCAATTTGGGCCATGTTTAGCAGCTTTCTCTGAGAGAATGTGTGCGTTTCTATCTGTAACTCCATTCAGCCTAAAAGTTTCATATCCATAATGAAAAGACTTATGCTTTATTAGGTGTGTTTGACACAAACTATATCCACTTCATTCTTTCTGGAAGTTGTGCTATCTTGTAAATCGGGCCATGTCTAGCAGCTTTATTTGACAGAATGTAAGTGTTTGTATCTATAACTCCATTTGGCCTTAAAGATTCATAATTATAATGAAAAGAGTTCTGCTTTCCTAGATGTGTTTGACTACAAATTATAGCTACGGCTTTCTTTCACAAACTTATGCTACCCTCTAAATTTTGTCATGTCTAACAGCTTTGTCAGAGAAAGTATGCGTTTGTATTTGTAACTCCATTCTGCCTAAAATTTAAACTTACAATGAAAAGACTTCTGCTTTCTTAAGTTTGTTCCAATATAAAGTATAGTCACTGTTTGTCAACGTTGTGCAATCATGTAAATTGGGTCATGTCTAGCAGCTTTCTCTAGAGAATATATGCATTTGTATCTGTAACTGCATTCAGCCTAAAAGATCCATACGTAGAATGAAAAGCTTTCTGCTTTATTATGTGTGTTTGACTTCAAATAATACCTACTGCTTTCTTTCTCAAAGTTGTGCAATCATTTAAATTGGGCCATGTCTAGCAGCTTTCTCTGAGAGAATGTGCACGATTGTATTTGGAACTACATTTGGCCTAGAAGTTTCATTCTTGTAAAAAAAGACTTTTGCTTTCTTAGGTGTGTTTGACAAAAAACTATACCCACTGCTTTCTTTCCCAAAGTTGTGCAGTCCTGTAAATTGGGCCATGTCTAGAAGGTTTCTCTGAGAGAATGTATGCATTTTTATATGTAAGTCCATTAGGCCTAAAGTTTCATATTTATAATGAAAAGACTTCTGCTTTCTTATCTGTGTTTGACTACTAAATATATTGACTGCTTTATTTCTGAAAGTTGTGCAATCCTGTAAATTGGGTATAACTATCACCTTTCTCTGAGAGAATGCATGTGTATCTATACATCACTGCATTCCACATAAAAGTCTCATACTTCCTATTTCATAGGTGTGTTTGACCATAAACTGTAGCCACTTATTTCTTTTCCAAAGTTGTACTATCCTGTAAATTGGACCATGTCTAGCAGTTTTCTCTCACAGAATGTATGCGTTTGTATCTATAACTCCATTTGGCCTAAAATTTTTATACTTATAATGAAAAGATTTCTTCTTTCTTACGAATGTTTGACCAAAAAACTATATCCCCTGCTTTCTTTCTCAAAGTTGGGCAATCCTGTAAGTTGGGCCTTGTCTAGCAGCTTTCTCTGAGAGAATGCTTTTTTTGTATTTGTAAGTCCATTTAGACTAAAAGTTTCATACCTATAATCAAAAGACTTCTGCTTTCTTAGCTGTGTTTGGCTACAAAGTATACCCACTGTTTTCTTTCTCAAATTGTGCAATCGCATAAATTGGGCTATGTCTAGCAGCTATCTCTGAAACAACATATGTGTTTGTATTTGTACCTCCATTCCAATTAAAAATTTAAACTTACAATGAAAAGACTTCTGCTTTCTTAAGTTTCTTTCAATATAAACTATAGCCACAGCTTTCTTTCTCAAAATTGTGCAGTCATTTAAAATGGGCCATGTCTAGCAGCTTTCCCTGAGAGAATGTGTGCGATTGATCTGGAATTCCATTTGACCAAAAAGTTTCAAACTTGTAATAAAAAGACTTTTTCTTTCTTAGCTGTGTTTGACCTAAAACTATATCCACTGCTTTCTGTCTGAAAGTTGTCCAATCCTGTAAATTGGGCCATGTCTCACAGCTTTCTCTGAGACAATGTATGCATTTGTATGCATCATTGCTTTCCATATAAAATTTCATATTTACAGTGAAAAGACTTGTGCTGTCATAGGTGTGCTTAACCATAAACTGTAGTTACTGCTTTCTTTCTAAAAGTTGTGCAATCTTGTAAATTGGGCCATGTCTATTACCTTTCTCTGAGAGAATGTATGCATTTGTATCTCTAACTCCATTTGGCATAAAAGTTTCGTACTTAGAATGAAAAGACTTTTGATTTCTTAGGTGTGTTTGACTACAAAATATACCCACTGCTTTATTTTTCAAAGTTGTGCAATCCTGTAAATTGGGCCATGTCTAGCAGCTTTCTCTCTGCTTTCTTAGGTTTGTTTGAATAAAAACTATACTCACTGCTTTCTTTCCCAAAGTTGTGCAATTCTGTAAATTGGCCAGATCTAGCAGCTTTCTGTGATAGAATGTATGCGGTTGTATCCAGAACTGCATTACACATGAAAGTTCCATACTTACAATGAAAAGACTTCTGCTTTCGTAGGTGTGTTTGACCATAAACTGATTTCTTTCTCAAAGTTGTGCAATTATGCAAATTGGGCCATGTGTAGCAGCTTTCTCTGAGAGAATGCGTGCGTGTGTATCTGTAACTCTACTCGGCCTAAAAGTTTCATACTCACAATGAAAAGACTTCTGCTTTATTATGTGTGTTTGACACAAACTATAGCCACTTCATTCTTTCTCAAAGTTGTGCAATCCTGTAAATTGGGCCATGTCTAGCAGCTTTATCTGACAGAATGTAAGCGTTTGTTTCTATAACTCCATTCGGCCTTAAAGACTCATAATTATGATGAAAAAAGTACTGCTTTCCTAGATGTGTTTGACTACAAGCTATAGATACTGCTTCCTTTCACAAAGTTTTGCTATCCTGTGAATTTTGTCACGTCTAGCAGCTTTCTCTCAGAGAATATATGTGTTTGTAATTGTGATTTCATTTGGCATAAAAATTTAAACTGACAATGAAAAGACTTCTGCTATCTTAAGTTTGTTTGAATATAAATTATAGCCACTGCTTCTTTCTCAAAGTTGTGCAATCATGTAAATTGGGCCAGGTCTAGCAACTGTCTCTGAGAGAAATTATGCATTTGTATCTGTAATTGAATTCAGCCTAAAAGTTCCATACATAGAATGAAAAGCCTTCTGCTTTCTTATGTGTGTTTGACTTCAAATAATACCCACTGCTTCTTTGGCAAAGTTGTGCTATCATGTAAATTAAACCATGTCTAGCAGCTTTCTCTGAGAGAATGTGTGCGATTGTATCTGGAACTCCATTTGGCCTAAAAGTTTCCTACTTAGAATGCAAAGACTTTCTTAGGTGTGTTTGACTACAAACTATACCCACTCCTTTGCCAAAGTTGTGCTATCCTGCAAATCGGGCCATGCCTAGAGCTTTTTCTGAAAGAATGTATACGTTTGTATCTGTAACTCCATTTGTCCTTAAAGATTCATACGTACAATGAAAAGACTTCTGCTTTCATAGGTGTGTTTGACAATAAATGGTAGCTACTGCTTTCTTTCTCAGGGTTATGAAATCCTGTAAATTGGGCTATGTGTAGTACCATTCTCTGAGACAATGTATGTGTTTGTATCTGTAACTCCATTCAGCCTAAAAGTTTCATACTTATAACAAAAAGACTTGTGCTTTCTTAGGTGTGTCTGACTACATATAATACTCTCGACTTTCTTTCTCCAAATTGTGCAATTCTGTAAAGTGGGCCATACCTAGCACTTTTCTCTGAGAGAATGTATGCATTTGTATCTGTGACTCCATTTGGCCTAAAATTTTCATACTTAGAATTAAAGGACTTCTGTGTTCTTATGTGTGTTTGACTACAAAGAATACCCACAGCTTTCTTTCTCAAAGTTGTGAAATCCTGTAAATTGGGCCATGTCTAGCAGCTTTCTCTGACAGAATGTATGTTTTTGTATCTGTAACTCCATTCGGCCTAAACTTTTTATACTTATAATGAAAACGTTTCTGCTTTCTTAGGTTTGTAGGACAACAAGCATATCCTTTGCTTTCTTTCTCAAAGTTGTGAAATCCTATAAATTGTGTTAATTCTAGCAGCTTTCTCCGACAGAATGTATGTGTTTGTATCCAACACTGCATTCCACATAAATGTTCCATACTTACAATGAAGACTTCTGCTCCATTGATGTGGTTGACCATAAAGTGTAGCCACTGGTTTCTTTCTCAAAGTTGTGCAATTATGCATGTTGGGCCATTTCTAGCAGCTTTATCTTAGAGAATGTAAGCATTTGTATCTATAACTCCATTCGGTATTAAAGATTCAAATTTATAATTAAAAGAGTTCTGCTTTCCTAGATATGTTTGACTACAAACTATAGCCACTGCTTTCTTTCCAAAAGTTATGCTATTACTGTAAATTTTGCCATGTTTACCAGCTTTCTCTCAGAGAATGTATGCACTTGTATCTGTAACTCCATCGGCCTAAAAATTTCACACTTGTAAGGAACAGATTTCTGTTTTCTTACATGTGTTTGACTACAAATTATACCCACTTCTTCCTTTCTCAAAGTTTCGCAATCCTGAAATTGGGCCATGTCTAGCAGCTTTCTCTGACAGAATGTATGTTTTTGTATCTGTAACTCTATTTGGCCTAAACTTTTTATACTTATAATGAAAATGTTTCTGCTTTCTTAGGTTTGCAGGACAACAAACTATACCCTCTGCTTTCTTTCTCAAAGTTGTGCAATCCTGTAAATTGTGTTAATTCTAGCAGCTCTTTCTGAGAGAATGTATGCGTTTGTATGTAACTGCATTCGGCCTAAAATTTTCATACTTATAATGAAAAGACTTCTGTTTCTTAGGTGTGTTTGATGACAAAGTATAACCACTGCTTTCTTTCTCAAAGTTGTGCAGTCCTGTAAATTGGGCCATGTGTAGCAGTTTTCACTGAGACAATGTGTGTGTCGTATCTGTAACTCCATTCGGCATACAAGTTTCATACTTCTAATGGCAAGACTTCTGCTTTTTTAGGTGTGTTTCACTACAAACTACATGCACTGCTATCTTTTTAAAAATTTTGCAAATCTGTAAATTGGGTCATGTCTAGCAGCTTTCTCTGAGAGAATGTATGCATATATATCTGTAACTCCATCCGGTCTGAAAGTTTCATACTTGCAATCAAATGACTTCTACTTTCTTAAGTGTGTTTGACTGCAAATAATGCCCACTGCTTTCTTTATCAAGTTGTGCTATCCTGCAACTTGGGCCATGTCTAGCAGCATTCTCTGAGAGAACTTATGCGGTCATATCTGTAACTAAATTCAGCCTAAAAGATTCTTACTTATAATGAAAAGACTTCTGCTTTCTCACGTGTGATGACTACAAACTATATTCACTGCTTTGTTTCCTAAGGTTGTCCCAAACTGTAAATGTCCCAATGTCTACCCGCTTTTTCTCAGAGAATGTATGCGTTTGAATGCATAACTCCATTCGGTCTAAAAGTTACATACTTGTAATGAATAGTCTTGTCGTTTCTTAAGTGTGTTTGACTACAAACTATACACACTTCTTCGTTTCTCAAAGTTGTGCAATCCTGTGAATTGCCCAATGTGTAGCCGCTTTCTCTCAAACCATGTATTTGTTTGTAATTGTAACTCCATTCAACCTAAAAGTTACATACTTATAATTAAAAGACTTCTCCTTTCTTAGGTGTGTTTTACTACAAATGATAAACACTGCTTTTTTTCTCAAAGTTGTGCAATACTGTAAATTGCCCAATGTCTATCAGCTTACTCTGACAGAATGTATGCATTTGTGCATGTAACCTATTCAGTCTATAAGTTAAATACTTATAATCAAAAGACTTCTCCTTTCTTTGGTTTCTTTGTCTAAAAGCTATATACACTACTTGCTTTCTCAAAGTTGTCCGTTCCCGTAATTTGCCCAGTGTCTAACAGCTTATTGAGAGAGAATGTATGCTTTTTTGTATGTAACCTCATTCAGTCTAAATTTTCCATCCTATAATTAAAAGACTTCTCCTTTCTTAGGTGTGTTTGACTACAAACTATACAAACTGCTTTCTTTCTCATTTCGTGCAGTCTGTGAATTGTCCAGTGTCTAGACTCTTTCTCTGAGAGAATGTATGCGTTTGTTTAAGTAACTGCATTTGGCCTAAAAGTTACATACTTACAATGGAAAGACATCTCCTCTCTTAGGTGTGTTTTACTACAAACAGTACACACTGCTTTATTTGTCAAAGTTGTACAATCCTGTAAATTGTCCCACTGTCTAGCAGCTCTCTCTGAAAGAATATATGCGCTTGTATATGTAACATCATTCGTTCTAAAAGTTACATACTTATAATTAAAAGACTTCTCCTTTCTTATTTGTGTTTTACTAAAAACTATACACGCTGCTTTCTATCTCAAACTTGTACAATCCTCTAAGATTCCCAAAGCCTAGCTGCTCAAAGATTGTATTCGTTTGTATGTGTCACTCCATTCAGTCTAAAAGTTACATACTTATAATGAAAAGATTTCTCTTTCTTAGGTGTGTTTGACTAAAAACTATACACACTGCTTCATTTCTCAAAGCTGTGAAATCCTGTGACTTGCCCAATGTCTAGCCGCTTTCTCTGAGAAAATGTATGCGTTTGTGTATGTAACTACATTCTTCCTAAAACTTACATATGTATAATGAAAAGACTTCCCCTTTCTTAGGTGTGTTTGATAACAGACTACACACAGTACTTTCTTTCTCAAAGTTGTGCAATTCTGTGAATTGTCCAATGTCTAGCCATTTTCTCTGAGAGAATGCATGAGTTTCTGTCAACAACTCTATTTGGCCTAAAATTTACCTACTTGCAATGAAGAGACTTCTTTCTTACGTGTGTTTGATTAAAAACTATACACACTGCTTTCTTTGTCAAAGTTGTGCAATCCCATAAATTGCCCAATGTCCATCAGCTTTCTCTGAGAGAATGTATGCATTTTTATGTATAACTCCATTCAGTCTAAGTGTTACGTACTTATAATGAAGAGATATCTTTTTTCTTAGGTGTGTTTGACTAGAAACTATACACACTGCTGTGTTTCTCAAATAGATGCAATCTGTGAATTGTCCAATGTCTAGCTACTTTCTCTGAGAGAATGTATGCGTTTGTATATGTAACTCCATTCTTCCTAAAAGTTACATACTTTTAATGAAAAGACTTCTCCTCTCCAATGTGTGTTTGACTACAAACTATATCCACTGCTTGCTTTCTCAAAGTTGGGCCATCCTGTGACTTGCCCAATGTCTATCAGCTTTCTCTCAGACAATGTATGTGTTTCTATATATAATTCCATTAGCATTAAAGATTATCCTCTTTCAACGAAATGACTTCTCCTTTCTTCAGTGTGTTTGACTAGAAACTCGACACACTGCTTTGTTTCTCAGAGTTGTGCAAACCTACAAATTGCCCAATTGCTAGCAGCTTTATCTGAGACAATGTATGCATTTCTATATGTAACTCCATTTTGCCTAAATGTTACATACTTCCAGTGAAATGACTATCCCTTTCTTAGGTGTGTTTGACTAGAAACTCTACCCACTGCTTTGTTTGTCAAGGTTTTGTCATCATATAAATGGCCCAATGTCTAACAGCTTTCTATTAGGGAACATATGAGTTTGTATATGTAACTCCCTTAGTCCTAAAAGTTACATCCTTGCAATGAAATAATTTCTCATCCCTTTCCTGTGTTTTACTAGAAACTTTACACACTGCTTTCTTTCTCAGATTTCTGCAAACCTATAAATTATCCAATATCTAGCAGCTTCTTCTAGAGTACGTATGAGTTTCTATGTATAACTTCATTTGGCCTAAATGTTACATATTTCAAATGAAACGACGACTCCTTTCTTATGTGTGTTTTACTAGAATCTCTACACACTGCTTTGTTTTTCAAATTTGTGCAAATCTGTAAGTTGCCCAATGTCTACCAGCTTTCTCTGGGAGAATGTATGCATTTGTATATGTAACTCCCTTCTGCTTAAAAGTTTCATTCTTCCAAGGAAATGATTTCTCATCCCTTATGTGGGTTTCACCAGAAACCCTACACATTGTTTTGTTTCTCAAAGTTGTGAAAACATATACATTTCAAAAGTCTAGCAGATTTCTCTGAGAGAATGTATGCGTTTGTATATGTAACTGCATTCAGCATAAAACTTACCCTCTTCCAATAAAAGGACTTGTCCTTTCTTAGATGTGTTTGACTGGAAACTCTACACACTGCTTTGTTTCTCAAAGTTGTGCAAACCTATAAATTGCACTATCTCTAACAGCTTTCTCTGAGAGAAAGTTGCATTTCTAATTGTAACTCCATCGGCCTAAAAGTTACATACTTCCAACGACATGACTTCTTCTTTCTTACATGTGTTTGACTAGAAAATCTACACACTGCTTTGTTTCTCATAGTTGTACAAACCTATAAATTGCCCAATTTCTAGCACCTTTGTCTCTAGAATGTATGCATTTGTATATGCAATTCTATTAGGTCTGAATGTTACATACTTCAAATGAAATGAGTACTCCTTCTTAGGTTTTTTTTTGGAATAGAATCTCTGCACACTCCTTTGTTTCTGAAAGTTGTGCAAACCTACAAAGTGCCCAATTTATAGCAGCTTTTCCTGAGGGAATGTGTGCATTTGTATATGCAACTCTATTCCACCTAAAAGTTACCCTCTTTGGAGGATCCAAGAGAAAAGTTGCCAGTCAGATTGTCTCTGCAAAAAAGAAAAACATTAGAAGAAAGAGAAAAAAATAAACTAACAGAGAAACATAGATTGGGTGAGGGTCGGAAACAAGGGTGCTTGAAACTACAGGAGACTCCACAGGAAGACGTTGTGGAGGACAACTGGAAGGAGAAAGGTCCCTGAGAGGCTTGGAGACCAGCAACAATGGTACCTGGAGCATATAACTTTCCCCTCTCTTGCATCTCCGACTGTTGATGGGCTCCTGAGCAGTTCGAGAGACCTGCCGACACCAGCCCAGAGATAGCTGCCACCAGTGTGGCCTCTGCAGACACAGCACCTGTTGCTCCATGAATAAATATTAAACGTGTTTGGGGACAGGATTTGTCTTAGGAGTTTTGCAGAGCTTTGCCCTGAAGGAATATGTGAACGTGTTGGTTTGCATTTCAAATGCTGTTACACTTGGAAGGGCATCTCTGAAAGGCAGTAGCAGCTGTATCCCACAAAGTGCCACGTTTCTCAGACCTAAAGGTTTGAATTTGTTTTGTAAAGCACAAGTGAATCTGTTAAAAACTACAGGCTGAGAGCTGACAATGGAGTGCCCCCCGGAACAGACAGCTTCCCAAATGCTAAAAGCAAAGCTCTTGTGTAAACCACTCTAGACTACCTGTCTCCATTCACAATAACCTAATAAACATGGAACTAACATATCTCTGTTTAACCCCTCTGTTAAATGATAAAATTACCTTAGAATTTAGAAGTTAACCTTTGAAAGACTTTGTAACTCTTTGCTCACTTAGATAGAATTCGTTAAAGAATCTGTAAAAGCCTTCTGTAGGAACCTTACGAAAATCTGTTAACCTGAGAGGAACTACCTGCTGTTATGTCAATCTGTTACCCCTGGCAATTATTCACTATTCCCTTTAAGTTACCATGTAAGACCTCATTTGGGGCTCTTTTGAGACCCACAGAGAGGTCTAAGCCCCCTGAGCTCCCGCTTTGCCTATAATTTTTATAAACTTATAAAATTATATCTTTGTCTCAATGTATTCTTTTATTTCTTCCATTTTCCATTTTTCTCTATTATTTTCTTATCCCTTGCAACTCTACTAAAGGGACCCGGTTTTTTGCGGGGAACATTGGCCACGTTCCCCGCAGGAACAAGTATTTCCAATGCCTGGTGGTCTGCAGCCTGATCTAGACCTACAGCTTGAATCTTTCTTCTGAGTTGATGAGGCAGAGCTAGGACTCGAGTCTGATCCCAACCTGGCACTGGAACCACCTCCGGGAGCCTTCTATGTCGAGTCAGCTTGTCATTGAGACCCCAATGTGGAACAGCAAATGGATCTGGCCCTGGAGGCAGCTCTTGAGCTGAATGCGTGTCCAGGAATGGAGCCGAAGTCTCAGTCAACTCTTGAGGCGGGGCCAACATCTGGGAAGAAACAGAGGACCCCAGGTAAGCAAAGCCCTCGGGGTCTGCCCAGGGTTGTAAGCGCATGGGGTGATTCGGGTGGGAGATCAGAGGACCAGGAAGACCAGGGTCCTGGGCGTTCAGAGGTCAGCGGGACTGGGTACCGGGCCCATCCGGAGGCGGAGCTGCCTGGACCAGCAGCCACAACGATTGCCATGTGAGAAGGACCCGTAGGGTCCAGAAGCGCAGCAGGGACATGACCTGCGGAGGCTCCAGCCGGAGCGGAAGCCGAAAGTCTTATGGCAGCTCTGCCGCGCGAGCCACGGTAGCAACCGCGCGCCCCGCCCCGCCCTTTATCTATGACGCCTTTATTTACGCAGCAGCCTTTATTTAGCTCTGGTCACCACTGAGTGGTGCCTGCTGGGCTATAAAGAATGACGCAAAAATACTTTGATAACTATATTTCACTAAATAGGTTTCCTTTACAATCTTAAATATTTTGTCTTAGGCCTTTAAAAACATTTGAAGAAGCAGTCTGTGGGCTTCACCTGACTGCCAAGGGAGCCTGTGGCACAAAAATGGTTAAAGACTCCCCAGGCTAGAGAAACATGACGAAGCGTTTATGGGTAAAATGATACAAAGCCTAGTGTTTGCTTAAAGAGACTAAAAACTGAGCGTGATAGAAGAAACGAGACCGTAGAACGTTAATAACTCTGATGGTGACTGATGGACACATGGAATCCATTGTTCTGCTCTCTCTACTTTTATGTATGTTTGAAATTTTTCCTAATAAAAAGTTCCTTTAAATGTTTTTAAACAGTTGTATATGAAAAAGTAATATGTCTTAAATATAGATAAGCAAAAGATTTTTTTTTTTGAGACAGAGTCTCCCTCTGTTGCCCAGGCTAGAGTGCCATGGCGTCAGCCTAGCTCACAGCAACCTCAAACTCCTGGGCTCAAGCGATCCTCCTGCTTCAGCCTCCTGAGTAGCTGGACTACAGGCACACTACAGCACCTGGCTAATTTTTCTATTTTTAGTAGAGATGGGGATCTCTTGCTCAGGCTGGTCTTGAACTCCTGAGCTCAAGCAATCCTCCCGCCTCGGCCTCCCAGAGTGCTAGGATTACAGGCTGAGCCACCGCGCCCAGCCAAGCAAAAGGTTTTTCAATCACCTATAATTCTGTGGTTACTCAGAGCAACCACTATTGACTTTGTGGTGCAAATGTCAGCACATACTTTGTTGTCTTTTGTTTTTTTCATCATATGTGTGTCAGTGTGTCCATGTTCACAAAGGAGGACCTCTAGCCTCACTTCAGGGCCTCCCATTAAATATGTAGATAAGTAAATAAGTAAATAACATCTCAGCTGCCCTGCCCTCACTTACAGACCCCACAGAAGGAGGTTTGTTCCCAGAGACACCTGCCCTCCAAGTAGCTGTACAATTATTCTTGCCTGTGGCTTCATTTGTCCACATCCTCTTCTCTCTTTTAGCAATAGAAGCATCCACCCTCCGAAAGCCAGAACCCCAAACAGGCCCGATGGTGCCAACCCCACCTGAGGCCTGCAGCTCAGGCCTGGGGAAGGTGGTACAGGGGAGCCACTGGATCCGGGCAGGACGGAGTGTCCACTCTGAATGGCCACGCTGACCGTGTGAGGCCAGGCAGAGCCTCAGCCCTCCCTAGCACACACACCCCACCTACCCTAACAGCTTGGAAGATCCCAAGCCCAATATCCCCATCAGTCTCTGGGGACAGGCCCACTCTGCCAGCAGGCATTTCCCCCACTGCCCCTAGAGGAATCCCGCTAGAGGCTGGAGGCGAAGGAGAAATGCCTCTTGCCTTTGCAGACGCTATGCCCACTCTTCCCTCTTCAAACCTCAGCTCAGGCGCCACCTCCTCTGGGGAGCCTTCCCTGATCTAACCTGGCCAGATCCAAGGCCCTGTCCTCAACGTGCTGGTGCAAAAGCAAGACAGGCTTCTGTGTCCAGCTCCCAATATCTCTGAGCCTATTCCTGAACTAAGTCATGGCCTTCATGAATAAGGCACGCGGAATAGTTACCCTTCCTCCCACAGAAACCGTAGTGACTGTGTAAGTTTAAACCCTTGCTGTGTTCTCTATCTGCCCAGCTGATCGTTCTGAAAACCCACCCCCTGTACTCCTCACAAGTAAGCTTTCCTTTCCTTTCCTCTGTGCTTCTGTCTTGAGTTTCCTCTGACCCGGGCTGTACACACTGATTTCCCCACCTGTGGGCCCCACGCAAGGCAGGGCTTGGTCGTCTTTGTCTCTCTGTTCCAGAGCCTGGTGCAGGCTAGCATGCTTGAGCACTCAATAAATGCTTGATGAATAACTTAGTAAACGAGGAAAGCAGGCCAGTGGACAGGCCCCGGAACACTCTGACCCCAGGCTCTTCCTCAAGGCCCAGCTCTCTCCAAACCCTCCTCCAGGAAACCCAGAACATCCTTTGCCTTCTGTAAGCACATCACAATCACTGGGCTACAGGAGGACCTTGGACCACCTCTTGGGTGGCTATTTAACTTTTCCTGCATGTAGAGGTCTCAGCTTGACCAAAAGCTACCACACCAAGGACACAGGCAGTTCTATGCACACTTGTAGTCACCCCACCAGGGCACCTTGCACCTAGCAGGGGCTCCAGAAATGTATGCCGATTCCTTAGTCCTGATGATGGGCTGTCATGGTGCATGTGGGGGCAAGGTGGCACCTGGGGTACCCTCAGGGCCTGGCTGGGGCTGTGCATGGCTGCAGATGGTCTCCAAAGTAAGAGGTGTTATCCACGCCTGCCCTAAGTGCTCAGCTCCCACTGAAAGAAAGATATCACACAGAGCCTTTGCAGAGACCTTTGTAAGATCTCTGAACCTCAGTTTCCCTCATATGTAAAATGGGGATAATGAATCCTAGATCCTGCTTAGTAGAGATTTTCTGGACATTAAGTGGGATAAGGAAAGTAAAACACTTAGCTGTGTGAACTAAAATAAAATGTTAAGACCCCCCCCCCACCGGCGGACCTCAATGGCCCCCCGCGTGGCCACAGAAATATCCTCCTACTACAATGCCTGCCGGGAGGGCGGAGGGCAGACATGCCTTATCATGCTCCCCTCCCTTCTTGGTGACATTCTTTGTAACCCATTAACAGGCCTAAGGGTATGCAAGACAAACCTGCAGGTCTTCAATTTACACAACAAACATATGTCCAGTGGCTTATCTCTGATAAAGAGCTCCTTACGTTAAAACATTCCAAGCCTTTACACAAAGCTTCATGTCTTTAACCAATTACAAGCCAAAGAATCTTTAAACCCACCTATAACCTGTAAGCCCCACCCTCTGCCTTCAAGATGGCCCACCTTTTTGGGCCAAACCAATGTATGCCTCCCATGTATTGATTTATGACTTGACTTGTAACCCCTGCCTCCCTGAAATGTATAAAACCAAACTGTAACCCAACCTCAGCGAGTCCACTTGCTCAAGGCCTCTTCGGCGTGGCTCCGGGTCATGGTCCTCAAATTTGGCTCAGAGTAAATCTCTTTAAAATTACTTTATAGAGATTGGTCTTTTTTCCCGTTGACAGTACACATATCATAATAGAGCCATAATACAGTATATTATACAGCTGTTAAAAACAATGTAGACATATGTGCACTATCATAGGAAACTCTCCAAGGCATACTGTTACAAGAAGAGAGCTAATTACAAATTAAGTTGATCTGTTTTTACTTTTTTTTTGTTTGTTTTGAGACAAGAGTCTCACCGTGTTGCCCGGGCTAGAGTGCCGTGGCGTCATCCTAGCTCACAGCAACCTCAAACTTCTGGGCTCAAGCGATCCTTCTGCCTCAGCCTCCCGAGTAGCTGGGACTACAGGCATGTGCCACCATGCCCGCCTAATTTTTTCTATATATTTTTAGTTGTCCAATTAATTACTTTCTAATTTTAGTAGAGATGGGGTCTCGCTCTTGCTCAGGCTGGTTTCGAACTCCTGAGCTCAAACAATTGGCCTGCCTCGGCCTCTCAGAGAGCTAGGATTACAGGCGTGAGCCACCGTGCCCGGCCTTAAATTGATCTGTTCTTAAAAAGCACAAACGACATGTCATTCAATGTGTGTATATGTAGATACATGGAAAAAGGTAGCTATAAGCACACTTGGTTGGTAAAATGGCACATTTTCATTTTAGTTACTTCTGTCTTTTTTTTTTAAATGAGATTGTATTTGTTTTATCTTACTTGCTTTTAAAAACAATTAAAACTTGTACTAGGGTTGCTTTAATGAATATGTATATTTTTAAAGAAAAAAAACACACCTCACTTTTTAGATAAGGTATTCTCAAATTCTTATTTAACAGACTATTAATTTATTTGGCAAATCTTTCATTTCTAGTGCAAAAGTAGGGAAACTGTCCAGTGCTGAGTACCCTGAATGCGAATCTGATGGGTCTAAAACAGTAACATTTCCCTGTACTAGTTCACATGAAGACTGCACATCAGGCAATCACTTCAGTAACTGGAACCTTTGTTAAGCAGGACACTAGGAGGAGTAATCTCTAAAAAGCTAGTCTGTAGCACCTCTAATCTTAGATCAGGATGGAAAGGAAGAAAAAGAACTGAGAACTAAAAAAGGGAAATAGAGATATCTATGGTAGCACCAATTAAACTGGAGCTCTCAGGTCATTTGGGGGACTATTCTGAGAGATCATCTTTCAGGGTCAGGGTCAAGCTGGGTGCATGCTTTCTAGTCAGGGTAACCAGGCTGCCCGTCCACTTCTTCCCCAGGAGTGACTTCTGCGTGTCCTTTAAAACCCAGCTCACACACAATCCCTGCAGAGCTTTCTGGAACATCTCCAGGCAGAATTATTTCTTCCATACTCTTCCACATTTCTAACAGCTCACTCTTTGCTGTAATTATTTATCTGCTGGTGCTGTCCCTCCCCCCACCATGCTGATTTCCCCAAAGATAGTTCCTTGTTTACTATTCTACGGTCTAGCACCGGGTCAAGCACCTAGTAGAAAAGGAGAACTTGAAACCCCAAGGCTGAGGAAAGCACTCAGGCTGCTGGCAGTGGTCTGTTTACGATGAGGACACTCCCAACCCCACCCAGGAAAATGAATTGTCTATTTCTCCTTACCAGGTAGTCAAGAGGTGAGGGGAAGGGGGAGTTCTTTTCCCTCTTTCCTTTAGACAGGAAACCCAATGTTTGGCTGAGTCTCAAATGAGAATATGGATCTTTTCCCCTGTGAAATTTATGACAGTGTGCCCTGCTTTAAAAAAGCCAAACACACAGTAACTTAGAAAAGTGATATAATAATTCTTTGTCCCTTAAATTTTTTTTTCACAGTTCCTTTATGTTAAAAATGAAATCACACTTCTCTAAATATATGTAAAAGGCATTTCTCATCCTCGCTGCCACAGAACTATCATAGCAGTCTTTCAGCTGAACTCTCCGTCTTCGTCCTGCGCCACCTCCGCTCCCACCCGGCCGTCACCGGCTGCCAGTGACCCTCAAACACAGACAGACTGGTTACTCCTGCCTGCCTTGACTGACATCCTTTCCCGGCCCTGCGGCTGCCCTCATCCCATCTCTCTCTCTTTAAATACTCCTGCCACACCAAACGTCCCCACCTGTGGTTCACAAGTGTGCCGGGCTGAGCCTTCAACACACTCAGTCCACCTTCAATTCAAACAAGAGTAAAGAGGGCAGCAGGAGTAAGGCTTTATTATTATTATTATTTTCATTTTAACTGAAAGCAGAGTAAGACCTGAAGTCAAGCAAAGGCTGCTCTTTATTACAAATACATGGGCTCTTTCCCTACGGCTCTGGAATTCAAGAACTCAGAATTTCCCACTCTCATATTCAAGTAAACTAAGCGTTCCAGGTGGAAAAGGCCACCTACCAGGAAAAGGGTAATGTAGCCATACAGCCCATCCTGTTTGGCTGGGGAATGTGCCCCTTTAACTGATTCTATATTCTCGTTAATTGGTGATTATGGTATACATGTGTGGACTACCACATTGTATGGAACTATAAAACAAAATATACATAATCTCAGATCAGCTACTAATTTACTTGATTTCCAAGGACTTTCAACATATAAATGCAAGGTACTTTTTATAAATATGTTATTATTTTTGTACTGTAGATGCCCAGAGGTAACAGAAGGTTCCAATTGAGTGAATTTCAGAGAAACTAAATGTCCACTGTTATAAATTTCAAGGGTCTAGCAAAAGTTATTTTGTCATGGTAGAATTTGTTGCTCAAAGTAAGTAGGCAAATCAGCTGGGGAAATAAAATCGTATTTAATAATTGAGGAATCTCTGTGAAACTGAAGAACCATTTCATCTGTATTATATTAAAAAAAAAGTAAAACACCTGCTGGCATGTGAGGAGGATAATGCCATAGTTTTCAGGCATATGGTCAATTAGCCACAAGCTGATCAGTCACCTTGGGAATTCTAATCCCAGCTTTGACCAAGCTGTGGGCTTGATTAGAGAACTAGTTAACATGAATAGTGAGAACCCATCCTGTAGGATTGCAGGTTCCATTTGAAAATTAGGTCAGCTAGGAATTTGGGGATTCCCAGGTAAATTAAGGGCAAGAGAAGCAGCGGAGGAAGCAAAGAGGCCCTGAGAGAGCCCTTTGGGGTTCAATGAGGGATTCTACCTAACTAGGTCCTATCTGTTTCCACAGCAACTCTGGGATCCATTAGATGACACAAGGTCCTCATCCTGGAGGGAAATCAGAGTACCATGGAATGGGTGTTGTCCATGAAGAGAGGCAGGTGGCAGAGCTGGGGTGGAAACCACCAGAGCTCTTAGCCCTACACCACTTTAGTGCTATAGTCAGATTCCACTCCATCCCATGCACTCATTAGTATGCGCTTGAGGCACTTTATCTGTTTCCCATTTCTCATTAGTTCTGAAAGTGCCCCTTAAAACTTCTGGACATTCTGTGCAAGGGACATCCTGTGCTAAACTGAACTAGGATCTAGGGCTGCTCAAGGAAGCAAATAAATCACCAGTATAGCCAAGTCCAATCCCCTACCTGTCTCTGAAAGTTCTCTCTCTCTCTCTCTCTCTCACACACACACACACACACACACACACACACACACACACACACACACACACACGAGGATCACAGAGACTGATTAAAAGTCAATGAAAAAAACTGTTTAATCACTCTGTTGCAAAATGATTACAAACAATTCCCTCTGCTTCTATGGAATCCAAAATAAATGTATTATAATAGTTGTTAGGAAACTAAATGCGTTTGACATAAACTGTTGAAAAATGAACAAAAAGAGGTTTCGGACGGGAGAAAAAACAAGTGATCAAAGTCCTCATGAATATTAGCAGTGTTATGGGCCAAATCATTAAAAGATTAAATCAGATATTGTGGTGACCTGTTACAAAGGGTTTTGAGACAAGGGAATTGCAATTATGAACCCAGTAACTTCTCTTGCTCTATAAAGTGATGTCCACTGCCTGAGAAGCTCGAAAAACTTACGCTTCCTGAGCATTCGGGGACAGAAACTGACAAAAGTTCACTTCTTGAATGGAATAGAAATCAGTGAATATGTTAAGTGTCTTAGTCCGTTTGGGCTGCCATAACAAAATACCATAGACTGGGGTAGTTTATAAACAACAAAAATTTATTTCTCATACTTCCGGAGGCTGGGAAGTCCTATCGAGGTACCAGCAGATTTGGTGTCTGGTGAGGGCCTGTTCCTTGTAGAAGGTGCTGTCTAGCTGTATGCTCACATGGTTGAAGTGGCTAGCTATCTCTCTGGGGTCTCTATAGGGGAACTAATCTTATTCATGAGGGATCTGTCCTCATGATCTAATCACCTCCCCGAGGCCCTATTTCTTAATATCAATACATTTGGGGTAAAGATTTCAACATATGAATTTTGGGGGAACTCAAAATTACAGGCCATAGCAATACATAACAGTTTTGAGACCTTGTAATTCATTTATCTCTCCACCCTTCTCAGTCTCTACTAGCTCATAAAGACACCTTGACCAACACAATTCTAGATTTCTCTTTTGAGGAAAAGAAATCAAGGATTCTTAATTTTTTGCTACTGAAAGAAGTGGAAGGGGAAAGGAGAGGAGTCAATTAGATGATGATTAGACATCTGTGAGAAGACAGGTCAGATGATACTCTTGGGCAAGATACTGAAAGGAATTCCCCTATTGGGTTGAAGGAGAATTCACATTAAATGACCATTAAGTTTCATTTCAACTCCAGGATTCTATAAATTTTTTGGAAGCGCTGTAAGAGTAAGGTTAAAACCACTTCTCATTAAAAGGAGTAAGCACGCTTGTTTATAGATGGAAATCATCATACACTGTTGCAGTGAAATAGATCACCCAGATTTCTCAGTCACTATTTTAGCTCTTTGAAAAGGAAGTCAGTATTTAAAATTTTTTCTTTTACTGATTCATATTCAGTTTTTAGTGAAGGGTCTCCTTTTACGGGAATAGTAGCAAACAGCACAACTATGTGAACTAAAGGAAGACTAAAAATCTAAATAATTATTCAAGGAGGTCAGGCGTGGTGGCTCTCACTTGTAATCCTAGCACTCTGGGAGGCTGAGGTGGGAGGATTGCTTGAGCTCAGGAGTTCAAGGCCAGCCTAAGCAACAGGGAGACCTCCGTCTCTACTAAAAATAGAAAAAATTAGGTGGGCATGGTGGCACACCCCTGGAGTTCCAGCTACTCAGGATGCAAAGGCAAGAGATCACTTGAGCCCAGGAGTGTGAGACTGCAGTGAGCTATGATGATGCCACTGCACTTTTTATCCAGGCGACAGAATAGTGACTCTGTCTCAGTTGGGGGGGGTGAATCAAGGAAAGACAATTTTTTTTGGTCAAAGACTTCTTTGGGAAATTAAAACAAAACCCCGTACACGGAAAAACTGTGATCACTCTTATCAAGGTTTGTACATAATTCACTATGATAATACCATCTCATCCTTCTTTTAACTCATTTTGTGACAATGTAGAGATATAAATATAGATTTAGCTTGAGTTACTAGAACTTTTCCATGTGTTTCACTGAACACTATCTTTTCCCCATGCCTCATTTTATTTGATGAAGTCTAATAAAGTCTCAGAGGTACGCCCAAAACATTCCCCACAATGCTTTTGGCAGAAAGGTGTCCCTAAACCACCACTATTGACTGACATTCATGGGCGCTAAATATCTCATGTAAGCCCTACCACTCCCTTTTGAAGTAGGTATTGTTATTCCCATTTTTCAGGTAAATAAACTGAGAAATTGATGAGTCCCTTGTTTGAGTCTCACAATTAGTGAGTGATATTTTTGACTTGTGGTATCTGCATGTTTAATATTTTGCTCTTCGATGTCACTGGAATTGTCAATTTGCCAATAACAAAATTTACATTTCAGGTATGTATTTATTTCAGTTCAATGAATTTTGGATTAGATGTGCCCTCCCCTGCAACTAATCCTAGGAAAATGGGTCTTAGGGGGAATGATGTCCAGTGAGCTGTTCCCTCTCAGCATCTGACCAAAAACATCTCCCCTAGGAAGGGTTAATTTGGAAACTTCACTATAGTGGCTCATTCTTTGTTCCTCAAAAGTATTTACTTAAATATAAATGCCCTCTGGAGAGGATCATCAAAACACTAGCTAGTAAACTCCTCCACGGATTAGTTGACTCCTGGTTGACAGTCCTGCTCTCCTGGCACACGGCTGGGTGCTGCACATACATGCAAGGGCCTCAGGGTGGATGGGTCTGTGACAAATCACCTGCGTCACAGCTTTGCTTATCACTGGCCCCAACCAGGGCTATGCAGACCCTCGTGGGGCAAGAGCAAGCTTGAGAACCCTCCCCAAAATATGGATTGCTATGTGGGGAAGGGTGGAGTGAATCCCTGACAGCTATTAATAGATAAAGACCTCAGAAGGGCTAGGACACTCATGTGCATTTGAATTCAGGAAGGTGAGATTTTCAGGTTGAAAACTGAGTCTTTTTGTGAGCCAAAACCCCTCACGCCTGCTTCCAGTTTTTCAAGGTCTTAACAAAATAAAAACTGAAAGCATTTTCTTTAATGTTTTTATTCTGCTAGGATGATGATTCTAGTTAACAAAACCAACTAGAGAAGGGTTTAGTTACCCTTATATGGCCCTCAACTCATTATCTGTAATTAAGACTAACCAGGGTAAAACCAAATATTTACACATAGTCATTTGAGCTCACATAAATAACTTAAACAAACAATGCAACACAAGTTACAATCTGAGTATATAAATGTTTGCCTTGTGTGGCACATGGTAAATACAAAACCATCTTTGTGAAGACAAAAGGAGTCACATGTCCAATCACCAACAACTACGCCATCTTTTTAGCATCTTGTCAATTATTTTTCAAATAATTATTGTCTTCAGTTCTCCAAACAGCACTAGAATCTGTCCCTTTCCTTCTCCCCTACTTACTACCTATGTCTTTTTCATTTTTCTTCTTCAGCCCAAGCAGTGTGTGGAACACAGCATGTGCTCAGCAATCAGCAAATTCACCGGGAGCATTTGTTGCCGACAGCTGGCTTCTTTTTCCTGGCCTACTTCATCCCACATTCTGTCTTTTGACTAGAAGAGGAACATGTGCTTACTGAAGACACTGGTCTTCAAATAAGCCAGTTTCTTTCATTCCAGTTTATGAGTGATAAACCAGCAGCATTTTACCTCTGAAAAGAAGACACTATTCCCACCAGTTATAAAGGATTTCAATTTTATTCATTATAGTTACGATGATAAATAAGGAAAATTAAATTTATCTCTAATATACCACTAAATCCCAAGAAAGCAAGAAAAGGCAGGAGAGGGTTGGCCAAATCACACACTCCTCCCTCATGAAGGAACTCTTTCCTATTGCCATGTAAATCAAACAGTGATCCCCATCTCACACAAGAGAATACCACCTCACTTGTGCTAAGGGTCCATTGGTATGAATAATCCAAACCACTCATACCCAATGTTTTGACTGGAGGTTAATAGACATTTTATCTGCTTTTGGAGAATGGGATGATCTCTAAGATTAAACTAACAGGTTTTCCAAATTCATTCAACAAATGTTTACTTAGCACTTATTATAAGCCAAGCATTTATTTTAGGTGTTGGAATACAGCAGTGAACAAAACAAAAATGCCCTCATATAACTTAGGGAATACAAAAATAGGAAAAGATTGGTCTCAGCAATCCTTAGAACTCTCTACTTAATTTCAATAAAGCAACAGAATGCATTTTAGAGTTGGTTGCTTTATCCAATTCCCTGCCTTTTCCTAGCTCATATTTTTAGATTTTTTTACTAGAAGTGAACCAAATACTTTAATTACCTACTTCTGCACATTATCCTTATAACGTACTAGCACCTAGTAAATAGTATCAGAGTGACTTTTAAAGTTAAAGCTGGGGAGGTATTGTGTGCATAACGCAGTGGGACAACTTCATTGCCCCAGAGGGGTGTTAGGGAAGCTTTTCTCAACCTCAGGGCCTGCCCCTTGTCATTTAACCCTCCGGTTTCCTCTGGTACAGGAAGGGGTACTCTGGAGAAAATAAAGACCTAGAGTGATTCTGTTTATTTGCTCTGGAGGGGAGGAAAAAAAAATTTTTAATGCCATAGGAAAAGTTATTTATCAAAGGGAGCCAGAAAAATAACTTCTTACACGACACCCACAAAATAAATAAATAAATAAATAAAAGCACTTCACAGGATACAAAGAAAAACAAATCAGTCAACATCTTTGGTTATCTCATAAGGTCCTAATAAAAAAAAAAAGAAAAATCCCTGTTTTGACTACAATGAAATCCACTTTTTAAAACCTTAACCAGCCAACTTTAAAAACAGATGAGCAAACTAGAGAAAGAGAGCATATAAATTATTTTAAAAAGGATTTATCATCTTACATTCATATTAAGGTCCCTTTAAATCAATTCTGAAATGAGGTAAATTAATGGGGAGATAACTTTAAATATATGAATTTGATTTATAACCAATTTTAGGAGACTAGACCTTTGTACAAAGAAATTTTTGCAACAGTGTTGATAGAAATGCTGATAGATTTCTGAACTGTATCTTTTCTGAACTATGCAAATCTATTCCTATCCCTGCACATCCACAACTTCTAGGCTGGTGATGTGTCCCTAGCAGTCGTTCAGTAAATTTAATGAATGAATGAACGTAACCATAACAGGGTTAACATCTCTGGCACTTAAACACAGAATTCCTTCCAGCTGCTGATTCACACTATTCTAAGTTCCCTGTCTTACAAAGACAGTAAACAGAGCATCTGTCTCAGCTGGTTCCTGCGTTTTCATCGCTTCCTCTCAAGCCAGCACCCTTAGCTGGGCAGGCTCCAGCAGGACCCACCAACAGGAAGTTGCTTATGGAAGTCAACACTTGACTTGAATAATGGTGAACAACCTACCTGGCTCAGCAGGTGGCCACAGGAGGTCCCTGCTACCACAGCTTCAAATTCCTTTTCCTACCTCTTTTTCCTTTCCTGGATGCAGCCCAAGATTGCCCCCCACTTTCAGGACCCTACTCCGTTCCTTGCCTGGAGCTAGATGCTTAGCAGAATGATAGAGGGAAGGAAAAGAGTTCAGTGGGTGCCCTCGCCAAGGCTGTTCACAGGGTCCCAGTTTCCTTGGTATTGTGACGAGCTCCTGCCCTCTTCTCCCACTTGCCTTTCATCAAATGCCAGGGAATTTTGAGAAAATACTCCACAAACTGCAGTGTATCCTATAAATGTGGGTATTAGGGTTATTTTGATAGAGGCATAATACCCCCCAAACTCTCCTGCTCCTCTCATTCCCAGCTTTGGTCCCAACGTATTCAGGAGAATGGGTGCCTGGTTTTCCCATGAAATGTGCATGAATCTGCCTTCACCTGATGAGCCACAATCAGGTAATTAATTAGAAGGCATTACCTAGAGCCAGCATTAAACCAGGAGAGAAACTACTGAAGATATACAGAGCCACCTGTAGATGCAGGC
This sequence comes from Avahi laniger, assembly GCA_963575035.1. Lineage (NCBI taxonomy): Eukaryota > Metazoa > Chordata > Mammalia > Primates > Indriidae > Avahi > Avahi laniger. The sequence goes on from CAUYSK010017448.1 coordinate 24,389, forward strand.
TAACAACTCAGTTCAGGGTAATTTCAAAAGCCGAGAAGTACAATTGTTAAACCAATGGATTATGTTTCTCTTTCACTGAAGAGCACTTTGATTACTGTGCTTATTAAATGAGGATATTTTGTTCCTTGATGTGAAAAGTTTATAATATCCAATCACAAATATTTACAAAAATGCAAAAGTTTTTATTTACTAATTTCTAAGAGCAAAGGATTTGATTTCTTAGAGAACAATGATTTAAGAAAAAATACAAATTTAAATATATTCCCTGAATTTTCTAACTCAACAATTCTCTCCACCCCTAATAAAACATTTTATTGTTACCAAAGGCTACCAATATTTCAACACAACAGAGAGAAGCAGAGAACTGGAGACGAGAGTTCGAATCCTGACTCCATCACAGACAAAACTGTCAGACAGATGTTAGGTCAGTCATATAACCTCTCTGATTAATGCTTCAGTCATGAGGCAGTTATACAAGATTCTTTCCAAATCTAAGATTTATCTTATTTTGGCAGCAAAGCAAAACTGTTGCAAAGAAAAAGGTAAGGAACAGAAAAGAGGTATCCCACATGGACCTTTGGCTACAAAAAGATACTGAATTTTGAAGAAAATAATAATCTCAACAAATCTTACCTTTTGTTTGAATCACAATTTTTAACAACCCAATAAATAAGTTAGCTGACAAAGTCCACTGTATTTTATAATCAGATGGCTTACAAACCGAAAACAATGGGTCTGTTACTCTATTTGGTCATGACCCACCCCCACAACCTCCACTTACCTCATTTCTTCCCTCTTCCGCCTTATTGCAGAAAGCTTTAAGTTTGTACTTTCATTACAGCCAGGTTACTCTTTTACAATCTCTGGTGTCTGGATTTTGAAAGTGTAACGTGATTCCATGAAATTTACTATGAATAGAGGAGAGGGTATTGCGCAGCTTGCCCTCTGGGTTTATATAGGTCTTGGTGTGCGTCTGTGAAGGCGAAGACTGGAATTGCCCGCAACCAATTTCACTGATGTCGTAAACCACCGGATCAAAGCTTACATTTCCACTGCACAGAAACAGAACTCTGGCCCATAATTCAATGTTGGTTAATTAGTATTGCAGTGATGCTTCACTTGTTATTACAACTTTGATCTAAACAGCTCTGCAAAACCCACGTTCACATTTTTAAAGGAACACACTTTAGCAGCAGGTGAAGGAAACTTAAGTCATGGTACATTTATTGGAAAAGCAGCAACGGGCGGCTTGGTTTAATGAAAACACCACTAGATAATTGTCCAAGGCCCTTTCCAGCACCAACAGTCTAGGTAATAAGTGCGAAAGAGTTCAAAAGCAGGGGGATGGGGAGTAGGAGGTGACGGTGAAACATCAGGATGCAAAGTGTTCATATCACATGGAGCTCTTTCTTGTGATTTTACACAGTGATTTTGCAGGTCTCAGCACATCTGAACGCCTACATCTACCACTCAACTGGTATCTTCAAAACAAATTTATTTTTTGGAAATAAGTACCACATATTCTTTGCACAAAGTTCAAAAGGTACCAAACAACAGAGTAGAAAAATTATCCCTTTTACACATAGCCTTCAGTCCTCCAGTTCCTGTTACTAGTTTTAAAAAATCCTTCCAGAATATGCTATATATAAGCATATTTGTATATATTCTTTTTTTCACCCAAATGCAAGTATTAGTGCTCTGTATATGCTTTTTACATTTAGCATATCTTGGAGATTGTTTCATATCTATACACATTGAGCTATATTATTCTTTTTGATAAATGTATAATATTTAATCTTATGATTGTAATTAAACTGGTTTTCTACTGATGGCCATATCATGTTTCTAATCTTTTGTTATTTCCAAAAAGTAAATAAGTGCTGTAATGAATATCTATCTTATTTTGCAAGTGTGAGTATATTTTGGAAGATAAGCTCCTAGACGTGAAATCTTAGAAGTGGAATAGTCAGTTGGCTGTGCATTTGCAATGTCAACACAATGCAATGTTGTTTCCTCACATATCAGAAAACACAAGAGCTATCAAACTTTTTCATTTCTGCCCAACCACAGGTGAGAAACACTATCTTACTTGCATTTTAATTATGGATGAGGTTGATCATTTTTCATATGTTAAAGAACCTACCATACCACCTCACCCACCCTGGGAAATTTCACAGAATTCTTCCCTGTTTTGTTTCAGTATTCTGGCAGGTGACTACTGGCTTTATGAACTTCATTCATTTCATTTATTCCACAAAACCTTACTGAGCATTTACCATGTTAGATACCAGAAAGGCTGAGGTGAGCAACCTGCTCCCAACTACAGGGTACTCACAGTTGGGTAGGGAAGGCATCGAGTGAACAGGCAGTGCACCCAGTGTGCCATGCTGCAATAAGACAGGCCTGCACCACACTGGAGGGTGCCTGGGTGGCAAGACAGACAAGCGGAAAACTTGGCAGGGCTCCAGCGGGAGGCAATATCTCAGAGAAGCCCTGCGTAGGAGGCAGAGTAGGACAAAGGGAAGGGCGAGAGTGTAGAAGGGTCAGGGAAGGCCTTCCAAGTCAAGGGAATGAGGTCCACAAAGGCATGGCAGCCAGAGACACAAGTTTGAGGACTCTCAAGTCCTCTGATTTGAGAGGAGCAGAGGATACACTCACAGGAAAGGGCAAGAGAGCAGGCTGGAGAAGCTAGCAAGAACCCAATGAGCAAAGGCCTCCTATCTCCTGAGCTGAATCACGAAGGTGATAAACCTTTCACTAAGACTCAGAAATAAATCATCATGCCCTGCACAAAGTGGGTAGACACCAGGTCAAACACTGGGAGACACGTAAGCATGGCCATCAGCATGAACTTCTCTTCAGAAGCTATTTTCTTCTGACTTTCTTTCTCAAATAAAGCTTTGCAGCTCTGAAATTTTGGGCACAAGTATAATTCTACCCTTTTCTATGCCTATGTGCATCTCACCTTCAGGGCAGTCTACTGATGATTCCTTGTTTGTTCTTGACGTGTGGCCGCTAGGCACAATCAGCCAACAAATTAAATGCCTCTTTATCTTAAAATAAAAGCATCTTGCCAACTATCAGTATAATATCCTTCTGTTCCTTTACCACATCCTTGAGAGTGCAACAGATAGATCCATTTAATATACTAAGTGTTTCAGGTTAGTAGAAGGTGTGATTTAATAACATGATTGGTTTTTTAAAAAATGAACACACCAGAACTTTTATTTTTTGAATACACATGAATAATGCCTTCATCAAAGTAATACCCTTAGAAGGCTACTACTTACTTACTCCAATTATGATTCCTCTGCCCAGCATATTTCCAGAATTCTTTTATTTAATTAATTTATTTATTTAGAGATGGGGGTCTTGCTCTGTCACCCAGGCTGGAGTGCAGTGGCCCAATCATAGCTCACTGCAGCTTCAAACTCCTGGCTGGAACGATCCTCCCACGTCAGCCTCTTGAGTATCTAGGATTACAGGTGCACACCACCAGACCTGGATAATTTTTCTTATTTTTTTGGTAGAGTTGGGGTGTTGCTATGTTGCCCAGGCTGGTCTCAAACTCCTAGCCTCAAGCGATCCTCCTACCTTGGCCTCCCAAAGCACTGGGATTATAGGCGTCAGCCACTGCACCTGGCTGAAATTCTTTTAATGACATTTTCTACAGCATCTATCTAATAGACATTGATTTAATTGATTTGCTTTTGATCTGTAGTGTAATCTTAGAAATATGCTCTGTGTTAAAACAGAATATCCCTCTTTTCCTTTCCCTCCCTCCTTCTATGTTCAACAGAAAGAAAGCAACACTCAGAGGCCTCTTCTTATGCCTCTGTCAGCAGCAAAAAGAATCTCTCTCTCAGCCAGGCGTGGTGGCTCACACCTGTAATCCTAGCACTCCGGGAGGCCGAGGCGGGAGGATGGCTTGAGTTAGGAGTTTGAGACCAGCCTGAACAAGAGCAAGACCCTGTCTCTACTAAAAATAGAAAGAAAGTTTCTGGACAACTAAAAATATATAGAAAAAATTAGCCAGGCATGGTGGCGAATGCCTGTAGTTCCAGCTACTTGGGAGGCTGAGGCAGAAGGACTGCTTAAGCCCAAGAGTTTGAGGTTGCTGTGAGCTAGGCTGATGCCATGGCACTCTAGTCCAGGCAAAGTGCGAGACTCTGTCTCCAAAAAAAAAAAAAACCATCTCTCTGGGGAGTGGGCTGCCTTATTCTGCAGCCTTCCTCAGGTGTCAGGACTGCAGGGATGGTCACCATACCCACATCACCAGCCTATTCTCAGTAAGGGATTTACCTCCTACTTCTCTTCTGGGGTAGGCGGGAAGAATAGGACCAGGTACTTACTCAGGGCCAACCCCATCAGTGCTGGACCATTATCAGAAGCAGGGGGATATTCTTCATTTCCGGGCTGTGCCTAGCTAATATCAGGTGCCAGGATCAAATTTTCACCTTAACTGAGGGGAGGCTGCACAGTCTGGCAGCATCAGAGCTGTCACAGCCCTTAGCTGGAGCCTTATTTGTGGCATTTATCATATCCTGCTGTAATTCTCTGCTTACATCTCTGCTGCCCAGCCCGACTCTGCCCCTGTGATTTGCTCATTCCACCATCCAGTACTTTACATGCTTGAGGGATGAATGTAAACAAGTAAACAGATAACAGGAGTGGCCGTCCTTTAAAAGCCCATGGAGGCTGGGGGCGGTGGCTCACGCCTGTAATCCTAGCTCTCTGAGAGTTCGAGGCTCGGGGACTGTTTGAGCTCAGAAGTTCGAGACCAGCCTGAGCAAGAGCGAGATCCCGTTTCTACTAAAAAAACAAAAATAGAAATGATCTGGACAACTAAAAATATATAGAAAAAATTAGCCGGGCATGGTGGCGCATGCCTGTAGTCCCAGCTACTCGGGAGGATGAGGCAGTAGGATTGCTTGAGTCCAGGAGTTTGAGGTTGCTGTGAGCTAGGCTAATGCCACGGCACTCACTCTAGCCAGGGCAACAGAGCGAGACTCTGTCTCAAAAAAAAAAAAAAAAAAAAAAAAAAGCTCATGGAATTGTGCCTCTCAGTTCAACCCCCTTTGGTCAGTCCAGGTCATTTGAATGTAAAAGGTCCACTCTGTCTCTGACCAGGGTCCTTGCAGGCCTTTGATGACCATGGAGCTCTGAGAGGGAGCTGTTTTCCTGAAGGCTGGACACCCCAGTCTATTGGGAGGTCATGGGCAGAGAGTCAGAATAGGCCTCAGCACTGCTAGGCACGTGGCCACCACCCAGATATGTCACTCTGGCATGTTATTTCACTTTGCAAGGGACAGATGGCCTCTTCCTAAGATCCTCCTCAGTGTCCAGAGTTCTTTAGTCCTGCCTGCTGTCTTCCTTCCATGACAGAACAGATGCCCCTTCCTCCCATAGAAATGGTGCAAGAACTGAGTTGTCTTGATACCCCAATTACCCTGATTTGATTAATATACATTGCATACCTGTATTGGAACATCCCATGTACTCTATAAATATATACAACCATTATATACCCATAATCATTTAAAAATATAAATTAAAAAAGAAGTGAGTTGTCCAAGCAGGAAAACCTTTGAGGGAAGAATTTCTTTGCTATGAGTACATTATTCTGAGAGTAGGACTCAAAAAATTTTTTCAAAATCATTGTTCAATATCAGAGATAGATAGGCTATAATCTGTCAGGAAAGGAAAATGGTTTGTAAAGAATGGAAGAAAAAAAACCCCATGGCTAAGAACCTGTTAAAACACCTACAACAAACAAAAGTTCTAAGGGAAAGACTGGATCAGCAGGATTGCAGGAGATGGAGAGTGAGCTTGGCAACAACGTAGAATTTACCATCTAAAGGGCAAATGGTGCAGAATGCAAATGCAGGAGGTGACACATATGCACCCAGACTCAACAGAGGACAAGGAGACATATCTTCGCCCCAGGCCTACACCGATGGGGAAAGCCTACCGTACTAGCATCTTCCAGATAGGAGGGAGGGACCACTGAGATTCATCAGAGTTTATAAGGCCAAAAACCTGGTCTTGAGATGCAGAGCAGGAGGGAAGGAAGTGAGAATGTCCAGTATTGACAATTTCTGTTCACTTCATTGACAGCTTTGCTCTGTGCTAAGCCACTGCAGAGGCATGATGCAGATAGAGGCCCACCACTGCTGGCTCTGCCTTCCAGGAACTCAGTCCAGTGGACAAGGAAGACAAGACACCAAAACCTACCACCCACCTGGTAAATTCAGCATAGATTTTACCATTGCAAAACATATTTATACACATCATCTAATTCTCACAAAGGTCACAAGGCCAGAATAGAATTTAGGTAACTTTCCCAAAGTTGCTCGGCAACAATTCGGTAGGACTAACCCTAGAAACTCCATATATACTGCAAAAACTGTAAGAGACATTTTGAGTTCACAGGGGGTTCCAAGGACAATGCCAGCATACGTGGATGTCCATGATATGGACAGGAGTAGTACTGGGTGCTTTACAGACACCAGCTCCAGTGCCTAAAAGAGCCCCACATTGGCACTGGGCCTGACCCAGACGGAGTCAACACCTGACTCCTATTTGCTGCACGAACGAAGGTGCGGTATTAACTGTTTTCACTCTGCAACTGGAGAATCTGAGGTGAAGTCAAGAATCGGAATACAAGTCTGATACAAAAATAATTTGTCCTCTCATTTTGGCACTATGTTTAGATGGTACATGAGACACATAGGGTTCCATGCAATGACTGCAGAAGAGGTACAAACACAGCAATAAAAAACAATGGATTATATTTCATTTATTTCCTAATATTTATTTGCATATCAAGGAAAAAGTATCAGTTTGGAGCTCGTCAGTCTTTAACACCTCCCCAATTCTTATCCTCCTCCTTTCTTTAAAAAAGAAGGTGCTAGGCCCGGCAAGCAACACCAGCTAGAATTTAATAACAATGTTTTGTTTTCTGCATATTTTATCTTTATGATTGCTACCCATAGGGCAAAGGGGACCAAGTAACATTCTCCAGAACCCTCAACTCTGTGGCTGCAGGGTTCCCAACTGGGCATGTCCCCAACACAGTCTCTTGCATGGGCTGCACTAATGAACATCATGTGTTCAGGCTAACAGACAGTTACATGAACAGGTGTGCCAGGAATGCACATTAACAGCTGTCTGATTAGAGGAGAAGGAAGCTAACTATGGCCCCTGAGCTATACCCAGCTAAAGCCTATTTTTGTAAATAAAGTTTTATTGAAACACTCGTTTGTTTAAATATTGTCTACAACTGCTTTCCTGCTGCAATGGCAGAGATGAGTTGTTGTGACAGACACCATATGGGCCACAAAGCCCAATATATTTACTATCCTGGCCCTTTACAGAAAAATTTCTGAACTTTGGAGTGGGGCTAGTGGTGGTGGTGGAGGGGGGCAGACATTGAAATTGAGATCACGGCAGGACCAAGGGAGCTGTGTGTGTAGTTCAAGGGCCAGAACAATTACTCAGTCAGAAACTCCTTCCTGGAAGCCACAGATAGGCAGGATTAAATCTGAGCGGAAAACTGAAGCAGGAAGAAGGGAAGAACAAAAACATGGTCAAAACATGAGAAATGAAGAAGATGAACAAGGGGCAGGAGTAACACGAGATAATGATCTTGCATCTTTTGGAGTCAAGAACCACCCCTTTAAAAGGGCTATTCTGGGCTTCCCAGACTTTCCCAAGGAGCTGTTTCTTGCAGCTTAAAGGAGCTACATCCTTGGGAAGCAAGAGACCATAATCACGCCTTGGCAGGTGGTATTCAGTGTGGACCTTGGTGGGACTGTTATGCTCAGAGATAAGCTTGGGTGGGGAGAGTAGGCACAGAGGAAGCAGCAGACTCTGAGCAAGAGCGAATAATGTACACCTAATGGGGAGACACAAATACCAAGCAGGAACAATTATAGAGGCCTTATTTAACAGGGTGGGGAGTTAGCACTAATTTAGTATGCTATGGGAGATCATTGCAGGGATTTGTGCAGGGCAGTCATTTGTAATTCCAGTTATTTGTGACACAAAGATAATGGGACATGAAAAAGCACTAGAAAATTGTAAGATACTACAGATCTTTGATTTGTAATACTACAGAAGGCAAAAGGGATGGGTTTGCTAGAATAAAGGTGTGAAGATGGCTGTCACTAGCACTGTACAGCCATAGGCTCAAAAACACCTGCGCAGAGCTCTTCTTTCATGTTCTTCATCTCATTGGCATGAAAATTTCCACGAGTTAGGCAGAAAAAAAGGGCAGTGATGAGTCTGCAAAGTGACCAGGAGTGTTGACTGAGGAGTGAAGTTTGGAATACAAAGAAGTGAGCCTTGATGGAGACAAACTCAAATCAGGGAAGCAAGCTGCTTTGAATCCAAGAGCCACTAATACATACTTAAACTCTGGTGTGGGAACAGCCACAGAAGTGCATTTCTGGCTGTCCCTTCTGAAGTGAAATTCCCTGGAAAATGGGAGAACATTCTCCTCCTGTGTAATCTTACATCAACAGGGAGCTAATGGGCACTGAGCACAAAGCAGAGCCTATGTCCTACCCTCAAGGCGTCTTCAGTCCCTGGCCATGGTCTATGAGAAACTGGTATCTGCTTTGGAAGTGAGAACATTGGAATGAGAGAGAAATCTAGTGCTGTGCTGGTAAATGTTTAACAAACGGCTCTGGGGGTAGGGAGAGCAAGTTGTAATTTTTGTCAATTTCTGTGGTGTAAATATTCTCACCATAGCTTATTTAAAGCTACTAATGTGGTATCACCAAATGGAATTGGCTCTAGGGAGCCAAGTGAGCCTTCTCCAGCACACCCCTGCAAATCCTGCACGCTGCTCACAGCAGTTTGCTTCTGGATGTTGGTCTGCAGTGGTGTGAGAGGACACTGACAGGTCACTCAGAAGTCACACTGCTGAAACCATTCCATTCACCCAGTTATTCTGAGACTTGAGATTTTACAGCTGACACCCTTCAAAATTTTGGAAGAACCGTCATTTTGGACTTCAGAAGAACTTCCTTTTGCAGATTGGGAAACTGATGTCCAGAGCTGCAGAACTGTTCACCTTGGACTACGGGGCAGGGCTGAGGTCATTATGCTTTGCACAATCAGAAACAAATTCTGAGACCAAACAGGGAGTAACTGTAGAAGGCAGTCCACAGTCACACCACATGTCACAGAGCAGCTGACACAGGACTGGCAAACGTACTGCAAGGGTAGGCTGGTCAAAGGGTAGCAAGAAAGGACACCTGGATGCCTAGAAGTTGTGTGTTTGCGTGCGTGTGCACAAGTGGGCAGACGTCAGGAAGCACTCACAATTGCCACGCCTGTGTAATGTTAATAAAGTAAGAAGCCCCAGGCATCTCTTATTTGAAATACCAAAAAATTAGTGTGTGAATTTTAACCAATTAATGCCATCTACGAAAGGAAAGGCTCATACCCTCTTCTTCCCAAGTGGGTTTTTTCCTTTTCCCTTAATTTTATTTTTATGGTTAAAACTTTTAATTTTGCCACCTGCTCACCTCAGCAAGTGAATTATGAATTTTATTGGAAATCAATATTTTGTCTAAAAACCGTAATTTCACACTGGTTTCCTCCAGACTAACAAAATGCTGTTTATCCATCCAAATCCCAATGAGGTTTCTCACGTGCCTATCTTCCTCCTCCCTTCCTGTCAACCGCCCCCTCGCCCTCACCTGAAAAGTCAAGAGCGCCGACCTAGCAAGCTCCCTCTGGCATCAGGGCCACCAGATCCTGGGGAAAATTCGGCAATGTTAGCCTCTTTTCTTCCTGGCTCTTCCTGCTTGCAAAGAATGCTCCTTTAGCAAGTCAGGGCAGCTTTTTTGGGTCTGTTTGTGAGGAGCTTTTCTTCTGGGTGGCAGATATGCCTTCTATTTACCAACCATTCACTCACCACAAACCAGCCTCCTTGGCAGTCCTTTGAAACTGCCCCATGGCAAATGTTTGTTTATCTGTAGGGGGTGAAACTGAGGCACAAGAAGAGAAAATCGCTGTCAGGACATGCCATAGGAGTGAGACACTGGATGAGAGTAATTCAGATTCATAGGTTATTTTCAAAAACTAAGGAAGAGATTGAAACAAGAACTGAATCACATTTTGACATAGCATCGCCTTCTATGTCCTCCATCAGCCAACTGTGAAGTGAACTTCTGTGAGGGGCAATATTGACGAGATTTAAGTTTTCACTTTATGTCATTTTGTGCTTTCTGGAGGAGATACAGCGAGCTTGGAAATAGGTGCTATGGTAGGAGGGTGGAGATAGGGAAGGTAAAGAGACAGGCTTGTATGAGCCAGGTTTGGGATAATCAAACTAAGAACAATCAATCTTCTGGAGCCGCACAGAGACTCTAGGAAATGACCCCTCCACTGTGCTCACTGATCACTGGAAAACTACAGGAATGGCGTTTTACATCACAGCCGGGGGCTAGAAAACTCTGGCCTAATGCTGTGTAATTATGTAAATAAAAATATATATACGCACACAAATATACACATGCATATGTAAAGTACATATATACTAAAACATATACATATATACACAAATAATTATATATAATTATGTAATTATAATTTGGTTGTAAGAATCCATTCTGTTAGGGTATTTTCAAAACCAGACTACATTATAATATAGAGAAAACTGTCAGCCATAAAACATTTCAAAACCCCACAGGGTTTTGTGATTTTGTCCTGCCTTTGCTAATTAAGAGTTGAAGTTGCTGAAATGTTTCTTGTTGGCTAAACTGGAGAGAAGACATTATAATTCAATGGTGACTTTTAAGTCTTGAGAACTAAGATCTGTTGAGGTTTATGTGGGAAGGGGAAAAGGTTTGTGAATGTAGACATGTTTATGATTCCATCAAATCTAGTCAGCCACAGCCCAATCAGGGGCACAACCAAATTATGCAAACAACTAAGTTTCTATCCCTCGGAAATGGTGCTAATGGGTCACATTTCTGATACTCAGGACTCACTGCTCGGTTCTGTGGTAGCCTATACTCAAAAGCTTATCAGATAAAGTCAACTTCACAGAGTATTAGGGCTGGAAAGGTGTGAAGGGCAACTCCTTCATTTCATAAGTAAAGACACTGCATCCCAGAGAAGTGATTTGCCCAAAGGCAAACAATAGTGTTTAGGATGAGAAGCCGTATCTTCTGAGTCTCCATGTCCCTGACTCCAGACTCTGTTGGTAGCATCCAGTCACTCCACTGACAGACATGAACTAGCACTGGGGTTCCATGCACTGTGCCAGCCCCTCAGCAGGACTGCAGTATCTTTGATGCTCGGCTCTGAACAGGCACTGAGAGCTCCAAGATGAATGACAGTTTCTTCCCTCCTGGAGCTCCCAGGCTAGTAAAGGGGCCCACGGAACTCAACAAGAGATGAGTACAGAATGGGTGAAAAGCATTCTAGAAAAATGTACAGGATACTATGGGAGCTCAGAGAAGGGGCCATAAATACCCAGCCTTGGAGGTGGGAACCTGAAGGAAAAGGAGGTTTTACCCAGGTAAAAGGAGCAAAGGACAGACAACAGCATGAGCAAGGATGGGAGACAAGGCAGGGAAAGCAGGTTCAGTCTGGGCAATCCCAGGGAAGCCAGACTATATAGGGACAAACCGCTGTGACTCTACGCAGGGCTACAGTGAGTATGAGGTCAAGGCAAACACATGCGAGGGCCAAGCAGTCCTAAGTGGGCATCAGGACCCAGGCAGGAATGAACAGATCAGGGGAGAAGAACGTCTCCTGGAGAGCATATAAGTGAAATAGCCTGGCTGAGGTCTAAAGAGGCAGGCCCAGAGACAGCCACTGAGATCATTCCCTGAGCTGCCCTTGTCCACTGGGGCCACGTGTGGCTCGAAGACTAAGCTAGCTTGAGCTACCAGCCAACAAGAGTCTTGTTTTCCTTGAGTTGAGGGCCCACCAGGACTATAACTAGACAAGTGGGGAAGTCAGAGTCTAAACTAAAACTAACTCTAATAAATTTTTATAACTGCTACCCATTTTCCCCCTCTCTCCCTGCACTGATAGAGGTGCCCCGATAAAGGTGGAGACAGCATAGCCTGGAGGTTTAGACGAGAGTCAAAGGTTCTGAGTTCAAAGCCCACCCAGCTACCTGTTAGCTGGGTGACCCTTGGCAAAACTGCTTTGAGCTCCCTGATTCAGTTCCCTTATCTAAACTCTCAGAACTGTTAGATTAGATGAGAACACACAGACGGTGCTTTTAACAGAGTGCCTGGCACATAGGCGTGCTCTGTGAGGGGTAGCGCTCTAGTGTTCTATTCAAAAGGCAAGCTGGGCCAGATTTTAAGGGAACCCCCACATCAGTGTGGACATTGTGGTGGATTGTATTTCCCAAAGATGACTGCATCAGAGTCTCACCTACAGGCTCTTCCTATGATGTGACTTTGACATTCCTCTCATAGAGAGAGAGGGTTCTATGTTCCCTCCCCTTGAATCTAGTCAGGCTTATGAGCAGAGTGAAAGTGAGCCTGTGACTTCTGAAACAAGATCATAGCGTGCCTCTCTTAGGAATGCTTGCTCTTGGAACCCAGCCACCACACTGTGAGGAAGAGCGAGCAGCCACACGAAGAGGCCATTGGTCCAGTCAACAGCCCCGGTTGAGGTCCCAGGTGACAGCCAGCATCAAACTGCCAAAGAAGTGAACAAGTGAGCCTTCAGATGTCAAATTATCCCGGCCTTTGAATGTTCCCAGTAAAGGCCCCAGACATCATAGAACAGAGACAAACCATCCCGCTGTGCCCTTTCCAAGTTCCTGACCCACAGAATCTGTGAGTATGATAAAATGGTGGTGGTTTTATGCCACTTAGTTTGGGTTTGTTACACAGCAATAAATAATCAATATGGTTGTTTTAAGGCCATGGAAAGGTGTGACAGTGGTGAAAAAGCAAGATATAGGTTTGAAGAAGGCTAACCTGACTGCAGTGGGCTGAGACTGGAGGCAAGGGACCCAGGAGAAGACCGCTGACAGACACTATGTGATGTAAACCCGAATATTCGCGGCAGGTGGTTAGAGGGCACAGATGAGATGTAGGGGTTGGGGAAAGAGACAAGTTCAAATGACTCCAAGGTTTGAACGAATAGTGGAACCCCTGATAGAATTAGGTTCATCCAGAAAGGAACTAATGTTCTTTTTTTCTGGTGGGTAGTTGGGATAGAGGAGAGAAAGTAAATCTGCACGATGTCAGGATAATATAGGAAGTATCAAGTGAGAAGTTAGAAATTCAGGATCAGAAGCTCAACATTCGTTTTGCTTAAAACAGTGAAAATGGATGAGATTACCTCTGAGATTAAGCTGACAAGGTCCGAACCCCAGTGAGTGCCTATATATTTAGGGCAACAACAGGTGAAAGGGACAAGGGTTGGTTGTCAGTGACAGAGGCAGAATTCTTGAGCATAATTTCACAACCAAGTTTTGACAAGCTGTGATCATTATTAGTACCACATGCTGCAGAGAGGCCAAAGAGACAAAACATTGAAAGAAGGAATTGGAACCAAAAGGGAGACCAGGAAGGAACTCAGGATCAGAGGTGGGCTCCTGACCAAAAATGGAATGAGAAACACAAACTGAAGCATGAATGAAACGACAAAAGCCCTGCTCAGTACACATCAGAGTGTCTCTGGTGTCCGTTCAGATGGACAGTTTCCTGTGAGTCTGGAAAGAGGAAGTGGTGGGAATTGTTAAAATGAGGTGATGAAATGCACGTTTCTAAGGGTATAAAGTGAGCACAGGAACACCTGCCGCTTATCTACCTCACAAAGATAAAGTACAGATTAGATTCCAATAAAGTGCTTTGAGTTCTCTGGCATGGCAATAGACCCGATACCTATCTTTCAGCCTTTAAGAGGAACAGTTCTTAGCATATGTTGAACTGCACAACATTCCTGGGAGGTAGATATTATCGTTGGATGAAGAAACAAAGGCCACACAGCAAGTCAAAAGCCAAGGCAAGATTAGAACAGGGCCTGCCTTCCGTGTGGAGAAGTCCAGTTGGCTGGATTCCTTTTGTGTCAGTAATAGGTTCTTTGATCTGTAACACGGATGAGGCTTGTTTTGGGGGAAGTTGTGCAAATAGATTCATTAATGACCACAAAGTTCTCTGAAACTAAAGGGGATATGAAAAAAAAGGTGCAGCCACCCAGATTCTAGCAACAATAAAATAAATTCCAGGAACAATGGGACTCTAAGAACAGCACAGGAGATCCAGGGCACTTCAGGAGAGTCCATCTGGGCAGTATTCAGACACTGGGGGAGGGCCTCGCAGAGGGGGCGCGTCTTCCTTCTGCCTCTTCAGTCTTGGCAGACACAGCACAGAGATGGCTGGCTTGGACTGGCACAGAGCAGTGACTGGACTACTCACAGGTTGAGCTGGTGAACAAAAAGGCAGTTAATGGATCAGGACACCTCAGGGGTCCCCAGAAACAGGGAAGAGGAGGGGTTATGGTTTTGTGAAAGACTTGACTTGAAATCCCTGGGGAAGCAGTAGCATCACAGTTCTTCCTGTACTATATTTTTTTTCTAAAAACTTAATTTTCTGAAAAAAGTAAAAATGCAATGATGACATTGTTTCGATAGTAGTGCTTTATTATAAATTAAGAGATGGAGTTTAAGATACATAAAGCTGGCATAGAGAAGGTATTAGCCATTTGCTGAGTGCCTACCAAATGTCATCTCACTTAATATTTACAATCTCCACCTGAGATACTGCCAGCCGCGTTTTACAGAGACTAAACAGAAACTCAGAAAGGATAAATCCTTTGCCCAAGGCCATACAGCTAGTCTCTATGACAGAGCTAGGATTTGAGCCCTGACATGCCTGATTACAGAGCTCCTGTTCTTTTCTGTACGCTGCACTGCCTGCCTCTCAATAGTCACAAGCTCAACATTAGTCAGGTCTGAACTAACAAGATTTATTGTAATGCCCTAGAAATGACTGTACCCTAAAACCAGAGAATGTGCAGGGAGGGGCACTTCCATTATGTATGCCTGAATTGTGTTTGCAATTCATACCAGATAAAAAAGTGACCAGGACCAATCCCAGCCTGTGGCAGCCCACCCCAGAGAGCCCCTGCTCAGCACTCACACCACACTACCTGTCCAACAGACCCCTTGCTGCCCTGGGGTCTTTCTCTCTCATCTATTCATCAAGCGCTCTTCTTGCCTCCAGTTCATTTGAGCCTTGACGCATGCAGGTGGCAAGAGTTGTTAGGTCAGTCAGATACACCAATTCCTGCTGTGTTGTTCGCTAATATATTCCCCTTCTGAGGTATGGATTTTTAACTCAGTTAACCTGTACTTTATCACCACAAGGGTACAAAGGTGTAATTGTAACGGTGGACGTCTCCGTCGTCCTGGAAGACTGAAAGAGGAGACAACGTCAGGGCAAGTAGGGCTTTGGGCATTTCCCCAATCAACCAGCCAATCACAAAATCAATAAACTAGATATTGAGTCTTACCAATACCCACTTACGGGTTAACTACTGGGCAGACGCATTCCTTTAGTGAGGTAGGTACTATTATTTCTTCATTTTACATAGAGGAAATAGTCACAGAACAGTCCAATAACCTTCCAAAGTCACAGAGCACATGAGCAGCAGAAGCAGGATTGAAACCCAGGCAATCCAAACCCTCAGTCATGCTCTTAACCACCACCCATGCAGCTCTCCAAGTGTGATCTGCAGACCCTTGGGATCCCCGAGACCCTTTCAGGGCTTCCACAAGGCAAACGCTATTTTCCTAATTATACCAAGATGTTATTTGCCTTTTTCACTGTGTTGATATTTGCACAGAAAGTGCAAAAGTAATGGTGGGTAAAACCACTGGCACCTAAGCTGGAATCCAGGGATGGCACCAACTATACTAAGAGTTGTGGTATTGTCACTGTTATGGGGGGGGGCGTAACCAGTTCCACTTAAAACTGTCTTTAATGAAGCAGTAAAAATTATTAATTTAAAAAAATTTTGACCCCAGAGTACAGGTCTTTTTAAATCTCTGGTGTGACAAAATGGAAAGTATGCAAAAAACACTGCTGCTGCACACTCAAGTAAGATGTCACACGGAAAGGCAATTGTGCGATGGTCAGAGTTGGGAGCTGAAATGGCCACTTTCTTCCTGGAAGACAATTTTTACTTGAAAGAACAACTGACAGACAGCTATGGCTCTTCAGAATTGGGTATCTGACAGACATTTTTCTCGAAAGCAAGCAAAGTGAGTCTGTCACTTCAAGGAAAACAACTCAGTATTTGTTGCCAATGATGACATTTTACCTCTCAAGCAAAAATCAGAATTTTATGAAACTTCTATTTACCATTACGAGCTTGTAGCTTCCCAATATTTAAAGACGTCTGAGATGACACTGGTCATGATAGTGATGGATACGATCTTTCGATACTGCATAATGCAACATGCCAACATTTGGAAGATCTGAATAACCCTGTGAACCAATATTTTTCAAATGACTAATACATGATGTTATAAAATCCTGCATTAGTAAAAGATTTTAATATAACAGAATACTAAAGTTCATTCATATTGTTTCGAAAACGACATGACAACTACCTTTTAAGAAACTACTACTAGTCAAATTTTGGTATAGTATGAAAGAAGAATACCCATAATTACCTGAGAAAGCTATTAAAATACTCCTCTTTTTCCCAACTACATATCTGGGTGAGCTCACATTTTCTTCATTTTTTTCAACCAAAATTATTTATTGCATCAGATTGAAGGCAGAGGCAGATATGCAAATCTATGTCATCTTTAGCAAGGCATTAAAGAGATTTGTAAAAACAAAAAGGTAAAACAATGCCTCTATTCTCACTGAATTTTTTGGCTTTAGAAAATATAGTTATTTTTAATGAAATGTTATTTATGTTAACAGGCAATTCTTTTATTACTGCTATTTTTAAGGGAATTAATAAATACTTTAAAAACTTTCTTAGTTTTACCTCCAGATGTGATAAATATCAAAAGCTCTTTGGAGTCCTCAATAATTTGTACGAGTATAGAGGGGTCCCAGAGACCAAAGGTTTGAAAACCACTGCTGTACAGCATGGACTCTAGAAGAAGAGAAGACAAAGAGTAGACTGTGCAGCCACGTCACTTTCTAGGTGAGCAGGTACCACGACTAGCCACCATGAATTTCATGGACTTCTCAGCTAGTAAGTATCAGGGACCCAATTCCTCATCAGGATTTACAGCTTAATGACAATAAACATCAAAGATCATTCTCGACTCCTTATGGTTCCCAGAATGCACTCAGCTCCTACCTCTATTTTTGTGTACTTGTCCTCTCCCTTGTCCACCTTGGAAACTCCAAGTCTCCTTCAAGACGTACAGTGTTCACCTCTCCTCTCTGCCTCCAGGCACCCTGTATATCCCTTTTCTATAGTACTAAGCACATGGCTCTCATTTTGGTGTTGTTTTTTCTCTTACCAAGTGTGATGTGATCTGATATTTGTTGACATGGCTCTCTCTCTGTTGGGGGGGGTGAGGCCTTGAAAGCTAGAATTCTGTCTTAATCCTAGCACCTTGCTCAGGACTTGGCACACAGAGTGCAACTCAGAAAAGACCTGTTGAATTAATGAAACCACGTAACTCCCCAACACACACCCAGCAATCTTCCAAAAGCAATTTGGCTTCTCCAGGAGAAGACTGCTGACCAGCTAAGAGAAATATTGTACATTTTTTAGTATTTCTCAGTATGATATTCAACTAACATTCTGACTATCAAGTCCTGTTAGAGTGGTGTGAATCCTGAAATTGTAAAACTGAGATCCAAACCTGGGTCTCCAAAACCCTCCAAGGCAAGCTCCCCCTGCTCCCCACTCCACACCACATGCAGGTGCTGGCCTTCCTCTGAGAGACTCCTCTCATAAGCTCTCTAAAACCAAAACAACACTTTTAAGCAGCCAGGTTTGAAAGAGAAATTTTTAGTAAAATAAGTATATAAAGACAATTATAAAATCACTGCTGTAGCTTGAACTGCTACATGATCAAGGACTTCATAACTCAATTAGAGAAAAATATTTTTTCCCAAATTTAATGTAAGCAATGTGTGGAAATAAAGGATGTTGAGTCAGATAATCCCCTGTGACCATCACAGATAATACAATGTGTATAAGTTTTGAAGAATGTTCACATACCTCAGGATGTTACAGCTTCCTTCTGGAATGCGGCTACTGTCCTGTTAATCTGTCCCCAGCCCCCACCCCACCACAATGTTCTCTTAGCCTATTGTTCAACAAGCTTCTTCCCTTACTTCTACTATACCTTGTTCTGCTGCTTTCTCATTCTATTTATTTAGGAATTAGGGGAGGATACGTAAGACGGTTCACAGTCTTCTTAGGCTCTGTCAAAAAATGTGATCTTATTTCCTTATCTCTACAGAGTAAGAACCTTGGAAATCACCTATTCTCATCCCCTTATTTTACTAAAGAGGAAACAGAGAAAAATGTTAAGTGACTGAAATGCCATACTTCCTTAGTTCATTTCTGTGTGTTTCAAGAAAACTTATGCCAAGGAAAAGGGGGTACCCCGAGGTCAAAGGCAGAAAGAAACTGAGGAATGATTAAGAAGATTGTCAGTATCTGCTCAACACCATTTACTGAGCATCTAATATATGCTGGGTACCAGAGGTCCTGTGTTAGCATAGGCAGGCAAAGAAAGCCCTAACTATGTATTTAAAATTTAACAGATACTAAATCAGAGGAGAAAAAAAGTAAATGCAAAACAAACAAACAAACAAACCAAAAAACCTCCACCAAAATAAATAGAGCAGTTTAAGAAAATAAAAAGCCTAGCAAGGCTCTCTATGAATGGAACAGGAAACACATGGAGAGAGAGAAACTGGGTAAGGACTAAACAAGTTATTCACATTGTAATTTAAGGATCTGTTTAGAAAAACTATATACATTCATTACTTGGAAAGTATTTCTGGTGACCAGAAAACTCCACAATAACAACACTGAAGTCTTTTGCAGAAGATACCCTTATGCCCCTTACTTTGCCACAAGAGGGTGCACATTTCCTTATTAATACAGTAACCAAGTGGAACCCTGGTAAGTTCCTCTGGCAGCTGCTTACCTATCTCAGGCACCTCGCTCCCCCACCCAAGTCTCATGACAGTAATGAGCATCTGTACATAGTTATGTAGGTTAAACCCCTTTCACATGCTTTATCTCATTTATTTCTAACAATAGCTCTGTGAGGGTGGGTAGAGCAAAAAGTATCAAGTCCATTTTAAAGATGAGGAAACACACTCAGAGCCAAAGTCACTTGCCCAAGGTCAGAGAGATCATAATGTTAGAAACCAAACTCAAACTAATGTCTTCTAATCCCCCAATCCTATATACATTTTCCTTATTTCCCTACAAGAGCAAAATCAAAACTCATTCCATAATCATTCCATGCTTCTATTCACCCATTCTACTTTTCCCGAGCAGAGAATCATACACTGGGCAAATCAGAGACTGCTCACCTTTACACTGTTAAAGCTGTTTTTTTTAAAAACTGTGTGTTAACAACTGGTAATTATTTTTATGGGTTTCCAATGAAGTGAGAATTGTGCTGACAGTTGTCTACAGTATTGTAAAGGCAGCAGTAACATGATCGAGAATAATTTTAAGTGCTGCTTACAATAGGGAAATTAACTGTAAACTCAAATTTCTTTGGATAGAGCTTGTGAGATTCAGGCTAAAACCTAACTCCAAAGGTCTTCTCTTGTGAGAAACGGTAGAGCATAGTGGTCCAGGATTTGGACTTGGCAGCCAGACTGCCTGGGTTCAAATCCAGGTTTGCTACTTATCATGAGGCCTTAGCCAATTACTCAACTCCAGTGTGCCTCAATCTCCCCTCTGCAAAATGGAGGTAAGAGCAGCTACCCCATAGCATAATAGTGAAGACAGATAACATGAACAAGCACGCAGTAAGCATGCAAACTACAGAAGGCAGTCCTTATTCCAAAAGGCAGACCAAATATTAATTTTAGTGATGGAAAAAAACGCATTAATTTTATGTGCTTTATGTGACACAGAATCACATTTTATGACCGTATGTATGCTTGAAAATATATTAAAATCCCTTAATAATCTATGTATATAGCAACTATATCTGTCTTAAAGGATTTAGAGCATAAATATAAATTGCTAAAGAGTATATAGTTCTCATATTTTTGCTTTTATGACATTGTTTCTTATATTTATGGTCAGGTGGATGATGCCAACTCCTTGGTAGCTAGATTATAGTGTTTTTCTGGAAGGGAAGACAGTAAGCTTTACATGACAGAGGGGAAAGCACCCTGCCCTGGAAACCTGATGACCCGGGCTGTAGTTACAGCTGTGCCACTAAACAGCACTAATCCCACATCCATAACTCCCAAATATCTCTAAAAATCTACCTTGTCGGCCAGGCATGGTGGCTCACGCCTGTAATCTTAGCTCTCTGGGAGGCCGAGGCGGGCGGTTTGAGCTCAGGAGTTCAAAACCAGCCTGAGCAAGAGCGAGACCCTGTCTCTACTAAAATTAGAAAGAAATTAATTGGACAACTAAAAATATATAGAAAAAATTAGCTGGGCATGGTGGCGCACGCCTGTAGTCCCAGCTACTCGGGAGGCTGAGGCAGGAGGATCGCTTGAGCCCAGAAGTTGGAGGTTGCTGTGAGCTAGGTTGACGCCACGGCACTCTAGCCCGGGCAACGCAGTGAGACTCTGTCTCAAAAAAAAAAAAAATCTACCTTGTCCTCTCCACTCCCACCACCATGGTCTTAATTCAAATTCTCATCATCATGGAGTACTAAACTGGCCATAGAAGTGGAACTCACTAAGTCTGCTGAACAAGGGAATAAATGGGTGGTGGGAATAGTGACATTAAAGGGGAAGAATACAAAAGCAGCGGGAAAAGATTTGTTTATAAGCTTTTGGATACACATTATTAACTCAAGTCCTACCTCAGCTCAGGCTTCATAAACGCTGGGCCACTCCAGTATGGCTGATCTGACGGAATCCTCTCTGCCTCTCAGAACTTTTTCTTAGTGGTAGTGTCTACAGGCCCCTCAGGGATGCCCAGATCCCCTTTGTTAGTTCCATTCAGTTTGTGGAATCAAATTCACCAGACCATTAAGGCTGGCTGCTCCTGCATCTGGCTGAAGCTGCTTTGGCACTTCTGGGTCTAAGAGGGCACTGGGCCTAACCTAACTAGGGGTCATAGTGACTCAGAGGTGCAGTGGCCCACTCTTTTGCAGGGTCTGAGTGCCTTCCAGCTACTTCCAAGGGCCCCAACAAACCTCTGATCCCTTCCCATTCCAAACATTACACTCTTCCTTTGCCCTCTAAATTCTTGTTTAGTTTGAAGGGCATCTCTCTTGCCTGTCCTGGACAGAGATAATCAAGTGGCTCCATCTAAATGGAAGGTGAACACCTTTTACAGCTGTGACCTCAGATTTTATTTCATGTTCCCATGGGCTCTGGTGCCCCTCCAGCTGACACGGTTCCACACACATCGCATGTGCAAGCTCACTCCCTGTCCATGCAATGGCAGTGTCTTACATGCTGCATTTCCTCCTTCAGTAACATGCTCAGGTGCTCAGCCAATGTCTGTTAATTACACAGCAGGGAGGCACCTCTGCATCATGTTCATAACCTGAAATTCCCAGCAGAGGGCACCATGGAGGAGGAATCGATTACCGTCTGACAGCAGAGTTAATGAGCTAATAAGCTCTTAGGGTTTCAATTTAGGCTTCATGGACAATCGCTGCAACATTGAACTGCATGACGTTGGGGACATGCCTGAATTTGGCTTCCGCAAGATTATAACAAAACTCCTCCTTTCGACCCTGATATGCAAAACTGTGCAATCAGTACTGGGTGGCAAATCTGTGCTAGGAAGGGACATGATCTCAGCCATCAAAATTAGAAGTGGAAAAGCCCTCCCCAAATCTAAGCAGAATAGCTCAGTCCTAAATGTCTCCTATACTTCCCTTGGGACTCCAATTTACAAGATAACAAGTCTCACCATGAAAACAGCTTTTCTTGATGTTTCGCATTACTTTTTATTTCTTTTTATATACTGCTTTAATAGATTCTAAATACATTTTCTCTTTCCATGAGGTTTACATCCTTCACATTCTTAAGGAATGTTATCATATCCCCTTTAATCACCCTCTGGCCAAGCTATACATATTTAGCTCCTTTCATGTCTCCTATGTTCTTCCTTCCAGCAGTGTTGGCTCCTCTTTAAATTCCTTCCCATCTGTCAACATCTTTCTGGAACTGATGCACACCTTCCCTTAATAAACATTCTAGGTACTCTTTGTTTCCTAAGAGTTCTCCAAAGACTCCTACAGTGAAAAGAATATTGGACCAGGAGTCACAAGTGGTAGTTCTAGTCCTGGATCTGTTCCAAGTCTCAGTGGTCCCTTCTATAAAATGTGAGTAACATCTTTCTGATTTGATCAAAAGAGAACACAAAATATATAATCACTTTGCAGATTATAAAGTACTGTGCATGAAGAATGTGTGTATATATTACTCGCATAATTTTAAAAATATAAACAAAAAGATTGGAAACAAATATGTCAAATAACAACAGTTGTTAAAGTTAGTGGTGACGGCTGGGCGCGGTAGCTCATGCCTGTAATCCTAGCACTCTGGGAGGCCGAGGCGGGCGGATTGTTTGAGCTCAGGAGTTCGAGATCAGCCTGAGCAAGAGCAAGACCCCGTCTCTACTAAAAATAGAAAGAAATTAATTGGACAACTAAAAATAT
>CAUYSK010017449.1:0-14429 GCA_963575035.1 Avahi laniger
TTTGAGCTCAGGAGTTCGAAACCAGCCTGAGCAAGAGCGAGACCCCGTCTCTACTAAAAATAGAAAGAAATTAATTGGACAACTAAAAATATATAGAAAAAACTAGCCAGGCATGGTGGCGCATGCCTGTAGTCCCAGCTACTGGGGAGGCTGAGGCAGGAGGATCGCTTGAGCCCAGGAGTTTGAGGTTGCTGTGAGCTAGGATGACGCCACAGCACTCTGGCCCGGGCAACAAAGTGAGACTCTGTCGCAAAAAAAAAAAAAAAAAAAATCAGGATATCTGTAACTAACTTCTAAATATTTCAGGAAAAAACAGGAGCATGAACACAGACAAACTGTGAGGTCTAGGTAATGGAATCTCTACTTCTCTGTATGCTGGGAAACTTTTCATAATAAAACAAAATTACTGGCCAGGCACGGTGGCTCACGCCTATAATCCTAGCACTCTGGGAGGCCGAGACGGGTGGATCGCTCAAGGTCAAGAATTCGAGACCAGGCTGAACAAGAGGGAGACACCATCTCTACTAAAAAATAGAAAGAAATGATCTGGACAACTAAAAATATACACATATAGAAAAAATTAGCCGGGCATAGTGGCACATGCCTGTAGTCCCAGCTACTTGGGAGGCTGAGGCAGGAGGATCGCTTGAGCACAGGAGTTTGAGGTTGCTGTGAGCTAGGCTGATGCCACGGCACTCCAGCCCGGGGAAACAGAGCCAGACTCTGTCTCAAAAAAAAAAATTACTTGGCAACAGCTTGGAAGTAGCCCACCACCATCTGCTGAAAAGGGGTGGCACAGGCTTGGGGGTTCTTCTGGTCCAAGCCTAGAGCAGAGCCATGTCTTCAATTCGGTTGGAAGAAGTGAGGTACTTGCCCTGGGCATACCCCAAAATTACCAGCTGGGGCTTCGGAGGTGGAAGTGGCCTTATCACGACCTAAGCCTTTCCTTACAGGATGAAAAAGGCCCAGAGAAGGCACGAGACTTCCCTTGGGCTACACAGCAGAATCCATCATGGCTTCATAAGCTGGGAGGGGCCTCTGGCGTCACCCACCTCACAGGCTCAATCATGGCGTGTGTGCACACACGCACATATAGAGCGCGCAGACACATGCGCACTCGACAAGCAAACAGACACACAGATATGCCCAGATGTGCAGACACACAGACACGCACCCAGGTACACATGTGCACACATGAGCTATGCCAATTCAAATAGCACGGCCACAGGCTGCGTGACCCTGGGCAGGGAACTCCCCCCTCCAAGCCTTGGGTTTCCTCACCTGTAAAGCAGGCGTGATAATAGCCCCAGCCACAGTGCTGGAGCGAGAGAGCCGGGATAGCAGGGGCCCTGGCCCGCAGCAGGGGAGCAGCCGCGTGTCTGATCCTTGGTGCTGAGCAGGGCGGGCTCCGCCATCAGGGCTGCCCGCCCCCTCCCCCACTGCAGCCACATAACAGGGGCTAGAGGCACCACACCAGCCTGGGAGAAATCCTGACCCGGAGCCCCGGCCCCACCTGCCCTGCCATGGGCTTGGAGGTCCCCAGATCCTGGCGACGAGCAGCCTGGGGGGCTCGGCGTTACCTGGCGGGGGGTAGCACTGCAGCAGCCGCAGGAGCTTCACTGAGAGCCAGGGCGCCGGGACAAAGTAGTAGGTGTAGTCCTGGAGGTCTGTGGAGGCCGAGGAGACGATCTGGGGGCAGAGGACGGGCGGGGAATGGGTGGGGACAGGCTGCGGATGGGGGCATGTCACCCGCGTGCTGGGGAGGAGCACACACTGCCTTCCAAGGGCAGCGCTGTCAGCGCCATGGTTTTAGGGAGTGGGAAACTGAGCCTCAGGGAGGGGGGCGAGGAAGCCCCGGGCACAGACACACAGGTGCGCATAGGTACACGTGCGTACAGAAGGGTGGGACTGGGACTAAGCCCAGGACTGGTTGACTTTTCCAAGTGACACTGGTGCCAGGTAGACAGGACGTCTGTGCTGATTCCCTTCTGTGTGACAGTCCCTGCCCCAGGCCAGGTCCTCGCTCTGAGCCTCCCACCGGCCCAGGCTGCCTCTGTTAGGGCACACGTCACACTGGCTCCAGGGGGGAGACTTCCCCTAAAGACTGGAAGCTACTCAGGGGCAGGAATTGGGCCCAGCTGGGTCCCTGGGCCTAATCCAAGGTCAGATAGGAAGCAGGTTCCGGGAAGAGGTGGCGAATAAGTAAAAGAGCCAAACAAAGATCATGTGACTTTTGTCCTCATGGCAAACTCCTACTCAACCTTTAAAACCCCTCCTTCAGGAAGCTTTGTGCTACCTCCATGCTGGTATGAGGCCCTGTCCCCACTGTCACTGTGTCTCCTGCACCAGCCTGGCATACAGGAGTATTCAGATGGGAAATGACTAAATGAGTGAGCAGTGTTGTTTTCTTTGTCCGAGAATCCAGCCCTCTTCCTACCTGCCCGGGAAACACCTTCACGTACTCCGAGTTTCAATTCAGGGATCGCCTCCCCCAGGAAGCCTTCCTGGACTCACAGGTTGGGTTAAATGGCTCCTATGGGAGCCTGTGCTACCTCCATTATAGCACAAACCACCCTTTTGTGATAATCCGTGACTGAGTCACCTCCCCGGCTACACACCCCTCTCCCCAGCAGGACAGGGAGCTCCTTGAGTGCATAGCTTGGGTCTGACTCATCTGTGTCCCTGGTATCATCCCACACAGAGCCCAGTACGCAGGCCTCAGGGGATGTTCTCGGGACACGAGAGGAGGTGAGAGGGACGGGAGGCTGGATGGAAGGAGACAGACGTGTAGGGAGTGGGGGAACAGGAAGAAGAACAGACAGGAGGGCAGCTCTGGCTTCCCAGGGCCCAGGCTGCCCGGCCCTGCTCTGAGCACTTTATTCACGGCAGCTATGGTGTGAGGTGGGCGCTGGTATCGTCCCCATTGAACAGATGGGGCCACTGAGGCCCAGGAAGGTGAAGCCACTTGCCCAGGTCCACCCAGCCAGGAAGTGGCCAAGTGAGGATGAACCCAGCTCAGAGCCTGGGTTTGTAACCACTGGGCTGGGAAGCCTCTTAGGGAGAGAGAGGGGGGACCAGCGAGGTGTCAGAGGGCACAGGGACACTATAGGGCCGCTCCCACAGCCAGCACCTAGACCACACCTACCCGGCTCAGGCGAGACACGGCCAAGGAGATGCAAGTCTTGAAGTCATCCGGGTTCTTCTTGCAGAGACAGGTGATGAGGCTGACAGCGGCCGTGACGACGCCCTGCAGGGGGCAGGCAAGGCAGGTCAGGGCCCGGGCAGGGTCCGACTGGGGACAGGTGTCCAGGCTGAGCACCTGAGAGCAGAGGCTTAGGGGCAGGGCGGTTGTGTGTGCAGTCGGGAGGATGTGCACGTGTGTCGTGTATGTGATTCGGGTGGGGTAAGGAGGCCTTGGGACCATGGCCAGCCCGGACCTGGGTGTCTGGGGTGCCCCTGGGAGAGTCCCAGGCACGCAGGTAAGGAGCAGGGGGTCGGTGGGGACTACAGAAGGACTGAGAGGACTCGGGGAGGGACAAAGGTAGGGAACCCTGGGAATCCAGGGGCGCGGAGGGCAGCGAGGGTTGTCTCTGGGCAGCTGGGGGGGTCTTGGGGACACGGGGCCTCACCATGTGCTGGTCATTGAGCAGGTGCACCACGCGGGCCGTCCACTCGCCCATGGGCACCAGGTCGGGCGAGGCCTTGTAGAGCCGCAGCAGGCACAGGGCCGCGCTCTGCTTCACGCTGTCCATGCTGTCCCTGTGGGGACACGACGCGGGGCGGGGGCAGCTGGAGTCAGCAGGACCCCAGCCCTGCACACCTCCCCTCCTCTCTTGCTCCTCCCAGGAAGGGTGCAAGTGGCCGCAAGAGTACAGAGAGCCTGGTGGACCCAGGATGCAATCTGGCGATGCTCATCACCACCAGAACTCAGGTTTCCTCCTGCAGAAGGGGCTGCATCTCGGTAACCTCGGGGGTCACTGGCAGGGCAAGCACCGTCACCCACTCGCCAAGCACGCAGCGGGCACCTGTGGGCACCGGGCACCGCGTGGGTTCTATGGATCAAGGGGGGCAGAGTGGTCCCAGGGCTCGTGCTCCCGGGGCTCACACGCTGGCCAGGGCAATCAGCCTCCGCACAGACACACACACTGGTCACTGCCGGGGTCTGTGCTACCGACAAACTGAGGCCAGCACGGAGACTGCTGGGGACACTATTTTGCAGGAAGGCCTCTCTGATGAAGTGACAGGGGAACAGAAAACTGAGTAACCTGATGAGGAGCGACGGAAGATCCTCTGCCACAGAACGCCCAGGCAGAGGAACAGCCTGTGCCCAGGCCCCGAGCCAGGCGCCGGCCTGTGCATGGAAGGGGTGGCGAGGAGGCTGGGTGGCTGCGGCGGGCGACAGGGCCGCAGACAGGACTGGGAGGAAACAGAGGGCCAGAACGTGCAGGGCCTCGTGAGCCACGGCAGGGACTTTGCTTTACCCAGCGGGAGCCGGGAGCCGCGGCGGTGGGCAGAGAAGCAATGTGACGCTAATGCAACGGCACTAAAAGCCACCGCCTAGAGCCCTCCAGCCTGCCTGGCACCACCACGGGCCCCTGCGTGGATTAACGCCTTTATTTTATCTTCATGACAAACTGAGAAAACGGGTACTGTCGCTGATGGCCATTCCCAGATCTGACTTTGGTGGCTGTCCGGGTGAGAAATGGTTACATTCTGGATACATCTTTAAAGGTCAAAACAGCGGGGCTTGCTGTGAGCGGGGCCTGCTGTGAGCTAGACGATGAGGGGAGAGGGGACAAGGTGACCCTCAAGCTTCTGACCCAAGAGATGTGAGGAGTGGTGAAACTGTTGGCTGCCTGGTGGCTGGTTCCGAGGGCAAGAAGGGGGCAATGGTGGAAACTCAAGTTCAATACTGGACACATTCAGAGTTTGCCTTGCTAATGACACACCGGATGCTGGACGCTGGACAGCATCCTCCCTGGACGCTGAGTGACCCCTGGCAAGCAGGGCCAAAACTGGCACCCGAGGCTGTGTGGCCTCCCGCAAATCCCTTTCTCTCCCTGAGCCTCCATATCATCCTCTGTAAAATGGGACTCCTGCTCCCCTCTTGAGAGGAGGGGGGAGCCTGTCAAACACTGCGGGGGGCTGAATGACGGTCCCTACGGTGTCAGCACCCTAATCCCCAGAACCTGTATGTTCCCTTACACGCAGAAGAGACTCTGCAGCGGTGATTAAGGATCGTGAGATGGGGAGAGGACCCTGGATTAGCCATCCAGGCCCACTGTCACCACACGGTCCTTATGATGGGGAGAGAGGAGGGTCACAGCCAGAAGGCGTGCGGATGAGGCGGAGGCCAGACAGGAGAGGAGGTGCCACACTGCTGTGGAGGGGCCATGAGCCAGGGAGCGCTGGCGACCTCTCGCAGCTAGAAAAGGCCAGGACGCAGACTCACCCTGGAGCCTCCAGAAGGCACCAGCCCTGCCCACTCCTAGACATTAGCCCACTGACAATGACTTTGGACTTCTGACCTTCGGGACTAGTGCTTTAAGCCACTGTGTTTGTGGCGATTTATTGCCACAGGGAACTAATATAAGCACTTATGCAGCACAGAACTTGGCAGCCAACAAGTGTCCTATGTCAGAGGACTGACTCTGTGTCCCAATCCAGTTCCTAGCAGGGAGCAGGCTGCTGTTCTAGAAGGTGCTCTGGTGGCTCTGTGTGAAGTTCTGTGTGGTGCGGTTTTGGAGTAAGTCGCTGACCCTCTCTGATGGGCAGTTTCCTCTTCAGGAAAATAAGGATCCTGTTGGGTTTGGGGATAAAGAAACGAGTCTGTGGGGGGTGAGGGTGTGGCCTCGAGAACAAAGGAGGTGCTGGGAGCTGTCAAGACTGGCTGTGGCGTCTCAGGAAAGTATTTCCCAGGCAAAGGACACAGCGAAGCCCTAAGAGAGGGGACCAGCCCGAGCCAAAGGCCGGGTGAAAACACGTCTCCCTGGACGTGCATGAGAAACGCACACTGCAGTGACCCAGGGGCTGTTTCCTGCCACCAGCTAGGCCGGACAAGGCCGGGGAGACGGGAAGCCCCGTGTGCGGCAGCTGGGAGGAGACAAGGGCACAGGCCCTCCGGACAACTGGCAATGCTGCTGCTGTGTGTGACACGGACCAAGACCGGCACTGCTGTCCCTGGACGCCCACCCTAGGGAAACACGTGCTGCCTGACGCTCACCAAGTGAAAACCAGAAACCAGCAAGAAGTCTGCACAGACGGTGCTTGACCGGTGGTGGCATTTCCACCACCGTCCCTGTAGCTCGCATCTCCCGAGCCCTCGCTGTGGGCCAAGCTCTGCTCGGAGCGCTTCTGGGTATGAACCGGTCTAACTCTGACCACGGCCCTCGAGGAGGTGGGTTCTGTATCTTCTCCATTGCGGACACAACCGCTGACGCAAAACGAAGGAATAAGAGCTGAGAGCCATTTATCACCTTGGTTAAGGGCAGCAGAGACCGTGGTGCTCTTCAGATAAAGTTTAAAAAGGCATAAAAGCACAAAAATGAACATGGGAATAAAAAACACTGAATTCAGGAGACCAGGGAGGAGGGGAAGAGCAAGAGATTACGTGAGGGACACGAAGGGGAAATTCAACTGGAACTGTTTTCTCTTTTAAGAACGGTGTGACGCCGTGTGGCCCAGCAATTCCACCTCGAGGCATCTACCAAGAGAACTGAAAATCAAGTTCACACACAGGCTACATTCTGCTTAACAGCCAAAAGGCGGAGTCTTTGGTTTTTTTAGAGACAGGGTCTCACTCTGTTGCCCAGGCTGGAGTGCACTGGCATCGTTATAGCTCACTGCAGCCTCGACCTTCTGGGCTCAAGTGATCCTCCTGCCTCAGCCTCCGGAGTAGCAGGGACTACAAGTGCCCGCCACTGTGCCCAACTCATTTTTCTACTTTTGTAGAGACGGGGTCTCACTATTGTCCAGATGGGTCTCAAAGTCCTGGCCTCAAGTGATCCTCCTGTCTCGGCCTCCCGCAGTGCGGAGATTACAGGCGTGAGCAGAAGAGCCTTTTTGAAGAATGGATAAATAAAATGTGCTCTACGCATACGATGGGATATTATTTGGCCATACAAGGGAATGAAGTACTGATCAAGCTACAACATGGATGAACCCGGAACACACGAGGCTAAGTGAAGGAAGCCAGACACGGGGCCACCTATGGTAGGATTCCACTCCCATGAAACGTCCAGAACAGGCCAACTCATAAACAGGAAGCACACTGGTGGTGGCCGCCGGCCAGGTGCAGTGGGGAGAGTGGGAGATTAGTGATTAGTGACGGCTAAATGGGTACAAGGTCTCTTTTTTGGGGGGATGAAAATATTCTGGAATCAGATAGTGGTGGTGGATCATGAACATACTAACAACCACTGAATAATTGTACACTTTAAAATGGTTAAAATGGTGAATTTTATCTCCATTTTAAAAAAAGCCTACTACAAAAAAAAGTTTCTCTGTTCGCCAGTCACTGCCAAAGCCAAGTGTCCAGTGTTGGGAGCCCCGCCTAGGGTCAGACACTGCCCCATCCCCTGCCTCTGGCCCCTGGCAGGGTACTGCCCCCTCGGCACCCATTCCCTTGTGTGAAATTGGCACGATGTCACCAGTACTCGTATCATTTGCCACGCTGGCCTCCTTCCCAGTCCTTGGAAGCACCCAGTTCTTCCTCCTCAGGGTGGCCGGTGACCTCTGTCTCCCTAAGCCAGTGCTGACGGCCTGTCCCCGTCTGAAACTGGTGGCAGCCTTTGCCACGACTGACCACTCTCCCTCCTCCATCAAAGTTCTTGGTGTTCTGAGTCACAGCCTGTTCTTCGTTTTCCTCCCACACCTCTGATCACGCGTCCCACATCCCTGCCAGAGCATCACGGGCCGGGCCACTCCAGGGCTCCGCCTTCAGGCGCCTTTCTTCCCTGTTCGTGTCCTCTTTGAGGGGCCTCCTCCGGCCCGTCGTTTTGATCACCAACTACCCCTGCGCCACCCGATATGATGGCCCCCGGCCCCGTGTGGCTACTGAGCATATGAACGGTGCGGCGAGTCCAAACTAAAATGCAAGGTGTGTGCAAATCACACGAGCGATTCCAGAGACCTAGCACCAAAAAGGGATGCCAAATAAATAGCTCATGAATAATTTTAATGCTGATTCAGTGTCAGAATGGTAATATTTTGGGTGGATCAGGTTAAACTGAAATATTAAATCCTAGGAAACAGAAAAATACCTATGTGGCACGCATTGTATTTTTATTGGACAGTTGTGATTTCTCTCAGATCTCTCTCCCTCTGACCCTGACGCCCTGTGGTCCAGCTGTCTCCCTGAAGTCTCTGCTCAGATGTCTACACACGTCTCAGTTTCCGCATGGTCAGACTACACTCTGGTCCTACCCTCCCTGACCAGTTCTACCCATCTTCGTCATTCCGAGGAGTGGTCTACCCTCACCACCTGGTCAACTTCCCACCTCTCTTCCTTGCACGCCACATGTAACCCATCCTGTCAGCTTTCCTGCTAGACCGTGCCCCTCCCGTGACTACTCCAGGCTGCAGCCCTGATCCGAGCCACTGTGAGCTCTGACCTGGACGACAGGGACAGATGCCTGGCTGGTCTCACTGATCCCACCCTTGCCCCTACACTCTGTACTTATGCTTATGATTTCTTGGGCTACTTGAATCTGGGGGCCAGCCTCTTTTGTTGGTTCTGGAATATTCTCAGCCATTATCTCTCCAAACAGTGCCTTTGTCATATTCTTTCCCTTTTCTCTTTCTAGAACTCTAAACAGCATCATGTTAGACTTTCTCTGTCTCCCATGACCCTTAGTCTTTCTAAAATCTCCATCTCTCCCACAAAGGAGTGCAGGATGTAAACAAAAGAAAAGAAAAAATAGAAAAGTAAAATCTCCATCTCTGTTTCCCTGAGCTGCATTCTGATAACTTTCTTCAGTCTACTGCCAGTTCACTAATTCTGCCTTTGGCTGTGTCTGCTCTGCCGTTAAACCAGATCACTTACTTTTTTAAAATTTCAATTATATTTTCCATTACTTTTTCAAATCTGCTTGTACTTTACTCATAATTTTAAATAAATCTCTTATTTCTTGAAACATCTTAAATATACTTATTTTATATTCTGTATGGTAATTCCAACTCCAGTGTTACTTTCAGTTTTATTTCTGCTGGTTCTCCCTCATGGTGTCTTATGTCCTGTGTTTAGTGATTTTTGGCTGTGAGCTATTCCTGTCACCTGGAGCTTCATCTGTGGAAATCATTGAGGCCTGTGGTAAAAATGAGTTTCTCCAGAAAAGACTCGTATTTGCTTCTGCCAAGCACTGAGGTACTACCGGTTGGCACTACTTTAAACGAAAGGTTGGCCGGGCGCAGTGGCTCACGCCTGTGATCCTAGCACTCTGGGAGGCCGAGGCGGGTGGATTGTTTGAGCTCAGGAGCTCGAGACTAGCCTGAGCAAAAGCAAGACCCCGTCTCTACTAAAAATAGAAAGAAATTAATCAGACAACTAAAAATATATAGAAAAAATTAGCCGGCCATGGTGGCGCATGTCTGTAGTCCCAGCTACTCGGGAGGCTGAAGCAGAAGGATCACTTGAGCCCAGGAATTTGAGGTTGCTGTGAGCTAGGATGACGCCACGGTACTCTAGCCCAGGCAACACAGTGAGACTCTGTCTCAAAAAATAAAATAAAATAAAATAAACGAAAGGTTGACTTGGGATTTTTGGACTATCCCAGTAGGGTAAAATCAGACTGAGAACCAGTCTGAGAGCTGTTTTGTGCAAAGATTCGAGACAGGTAATTTTTCTTACAGCACCCAAGGGGGTTTATTTTTAGGTCACTCTCACTTTGAAGTGTGGCCTTCTAGAGCCTCTTCTTGGACAAGCTTTGTCTTCTGTTCCCAGAGGCTATGGGGCCCCCAAACTAATACCTGGGTTCACCCCATTCAGCAAATGCCTTCTAAGCAAAATGTGGCTCTGGCATGCTGCTTACCTCCCTGGGGCCCAGACTTCTCTTGGCTTGTGGCCTGTGTGCTCCTTATTTTTTGGCTAGCTCATGAATCCATGAAAGGATACTTTCTTTCCTCTTTTATCCACTATTGATAGTTGGGTTTCAACAAGAACATCAGTCAGGTATGTGGTCGACCACACTGCCAGAAATAGAAGTCCCACCTGTGCTCACACCAGGCAGAGGGATCTTTTCATGAAGCTAATCATGTCGCTCCTCTGCTTAAAACACACCAGTCACCTCCCATTTCAATTACAATCAACTCCAAGATTCCCTAACTTTCCCATGGTCACTGTACTCCAGCCACGGAGCAGTGTATGTGGAAAGCTCCTGTCTACCTCAGGCCCTTTGCACTTGCTGGTCCTTTCGCTTGGGACACTCTTTCTCCAAAATATTAAAATGATTATCGTCGCCTCATCTTTCCAGTCCCAAATTACACATCGCCTCCTTGGAGTGACTGTCCCTGACCAGTCTAATTTAAGTAGCCTTCCTACTACCCCTGCTGGCCCCCACGACCTTGTCTTCTTGACAGCATTTGTCACTGTCTGAGCTCATCTTCTTTCCTTATTTGCTGCTTGTGTCCCCCACTAGATGAAGCTCCTCGAGGGCGGGCACGACAGAGTCCC
Organism: Avahi laniger; assembly: GCA_963575035.1. Classification (NCBI taxonomy): domain Eukaryota; kingdom Metazoa; phylum Chordata; class Mammalia; order Primates; family Indriidae; genus Avahi; species Avahi laniger. The sequence goes on from CAUYSK010017449.1 coordinate 10,670, forward strand.
CGCTATTCACTACTGCCTCCCAGGACCAGATCAGCATCTGGCACGTTGCAGAGTCTCAAGAAAGATCTGGCGAATAACTTCCTGCCTCAGGACGATCCCACAGCCTGATCCCACTGCCCTACATGCTTTCCCCCCATTCCATGGCTAAATACTACTCCTCGCCCAGGTCTCAGCCTGATGCCACTTCCTCTGGGAAGCCCTCCCTGATCTCCCAGCGAGGTCAGGCACCTCTGTTAAACCTCCTTAGCGGTTCCTGTGCCCCAGAGCATAGTTTTAAGAGAGGACCTCCACATTTCATCCTGCAATGTTTCCATCACGGTTTCTCTCCCACTCTGGACCATGAACGCCAAGAGGGCAACGACCATGTCCACCTCTGGGCATGGCCGTATTCCCCCAATCGGCGTAGTGCCTGGCGCATAGTAGGTATTCAGTAAGTGTTGCTGAATGACTACAGAAGTTCTGGAGGGCTGTCACCAACACAGCTTAAGGTTACCCCCTCCTCATGTTAAAGTGCTGTGTATCCGACCGCATCCCACTAGCTGTAGGGACAAGCGGCCTCACAGCAGCAAGTCTGCTTAGTGAGATGAGAAGAGACAATGACTGAGGTCCCCAGCCCAGCGTCAGCCCCAAATCCTGACTGGGAGACCTTGGACAGGTGACACAAACTCTTGGAGCCTCGAATTTGGCTGGGCCTCATCTCCCATATCCCCCCGCCCTCTGCCCAAGGGTCCCCAGGGCTTTACCCAGCCACGAGGATGCGGGGGATGTCTGCAGCGAAGGCCTCGCCCATCTCGCGGCTGCCCACGTTGGCGATGCAGTGCAGGGCCAGGCACATGAAGGTGGGGTTGCGGCTGGCCAGGTCATTCTTGATGGCATTGTTGATGAGCCGGATCAGCTCGGAGTTTGAGTTCACCAGCACAGAGATGAACAGGTAACCCTGGGTGGGGAGGGACGTGGATGGCGGGGGGCTTTGTGCCTAAGTGGCCGCAGACCCCAACCCTCAGGCCCTGGAGGCTGCACTTCCAGCCCCTCCTCCCTCAGACCCTGGTATTTGGACCCCCAGCCCCTCCTCCTCAGACCCGGGGGTCCGGGCCCCCAGCCCCTCCTCCTCAGACCCGGGGGTCCAGGCCCCCAGCCCCTCCTCCCTCAGACCCGGGGGTCCAAGCCCAGCCCCTCCTCCCTCAGACCCGGGGGTCCGGGCCCAGCCCCTCCGCCCAGACTCACTATCTGCTTCTCTGTGTACTTATTGGAGCTGAGCAGGTTCACAGCCTCCATGTGCCCAAAGTCAATGTCATGGCCAAGCAGGAAGATGAAGAGCAGTTTGCACACATATTTTTTCTTACTGTACCCATCCAAGGCTTTGTCCCCTGGGGCCAGAGGAAGGAGGAAAAGGGAGCCAAGAATGAGGAAGGATCACAGTACAAATCCCAGGAGCCCCAGCGCCCAAGTCCCTCCTCCCTCAGGCCCAGGAGTCTGAGCCCCCAACCTACCTTTGAACTTGGAGCGGATGTTTGCCAGTTCCTTGTTGATTCTCTTAATCTCGGCCTCCTTGCTCTTGCCTGGGGAGAAAAGGCAGGGCGGGTGGTGAGGGGCCGGAGAGTTCGGCCACCTGGCCTCGCTTTCCCTGGCGTGGCCCCACTCAGCTGGACGGGCAGATCTTTGCCACCCTGGGGCCCAGGCCGGGAGCTTCAGACAGGGAAGAACCACAGCTCTTGACCTCCACAGCCCAGGGGAGCCATCCCTGACTTCCTCTCTCCTTCCTGTGCCCACAGTGCCCTGCCCTGGGGGGCTCCTGGGGCCCCCCTGTTGGGCTCTCAGGGCTCTGGACGCCCTCTCTAAGGGCCCTGTCTCGGCCCCCAGTACACACAAGTGTATGCGACCAATGAATGAATGAAGATCTCAGCTGCCTTCTGGCTGTCCCCAGGACCCCACCCCTGCCAGTGTCTCCTCTCCTAGTTCTCAATCCCATGAAGGTCCCATTGTTCACCCAGCCACTGGGTCAGACCCTGTGTGCTGTCCTTGGTCCCTCCCTCCCCATGGCTGTGGACTTGTCCTCTCCTGCCTGGCCTGCTCCCCACTGGCTCCTGTCTCCCAGCCGCCTGCGTCTCCCCAGCTTGCCCGCCTGGGACATTCCCACACCTCTGACAAGCCCCGCTTGTAGACTGACTCCACCAAGCCCCCGACCCTACAGGCCAGGTCCTGGGCTTCCTCTGTGCTCCCCAGTGCCCCACGGAACCCCCTTCTGAGCATGCTCTGACCAGATGGTGACCAGGTCCCAGCCACCCTCTCTGCTTCCCATGTCCCCCTTGAGTCCCCGTTTCACTCGCCCCAGACTCCACCATCTCACCCTTGCCAGGCTCCACCGTTCACTCAGCTCCTCCAAACAGAACCTGGGTGTCCTCACCCCCACTCAAGCCATCGCCTTGTCCTCTTGGCTTGACCTTTGGAACGTGTCCCTGTACACCTCCACCGTGACCACCGCGCCCGGACCCTGTGCTCACTCACATGCATCGGTGCAGCAGCCCCTCTCTGGCCTCCCTGCCTCCCTCGTCTCCCATGTGGGGCTCTTGTCACACCAGCAGGGGTGACTCTACCCTATGGCGCACTAAGCCCTCTGGCCCTGCCCTGGTTAACCTTCCGGTATCATCTCTCACCACCTTGCTGTGTCCCCGGGCCTCACTGGCCTCTGCTCCTTCCTGCCTCAAGGGCCTCTGCATGTGCTGTGCCCTCTGCCTGGGGCCACCTCCTGTCATCTTCCCATCACTTGGGTCTCAGCTCCTGCGACCTCCTCCAGAGGCCTTTTCCTGATCACTGCTTTAAAGTTAATTCCTTATTATTCTGCTTCTAGCATTAAAAAAAAAAGTCCTCCCTAGTACATTTCACACCACATGTCTTTTCCACTTATCTTTACTGTCTAACCTCGGCTCCCACTTCAGACTATGAGCATCAGGAGGGAGCTCCTAAAACAGCGCCCGGCATACAGCAGGTGCTCTGCAAATGTCTGGTTATCTAAAGGGCAGAGACCTGCTCTGACCCTCGTCTGTGCCATCCACATCCCTCAGCACATGGCCGGGGCCCCAGGAGGCTCAAGTGTGCATTCGATGAATGAATGAAAGAATGAATGGGCTGGCGCAGTGGCTGGCACCTGTAATCCCAGCACTTTGAGACGAGGGTGGAAGGATCACTTGAGGCCAGGAGTTCAAGACCAGCCTGGGAAACATAGCAAGACTCCACCTGTACAAAAAATTGAAAAATTAGCCAGGCTTGGTGGCTTGTGCCTATAGTCCCAGCTACTCGGGAGGCTGAGGCAGGCGGATCACTTGAGACCAGGAGTTCAAGACTGTAGTGAGTTACGATCATGCCGTGGGACTCCAGCTTGGGTGACAGAGTGAGATCCTGTCTTTTTTTTTTGAGACAGAGTCACACTCTGTTGCCCCGGCTAGAGTGCCATGGTGTCAGCCTAGCTCACAGCAACCTCAAACTCCTGGGCTCAAGCGATCCTTCTGCCTCAGCCTCCTCCCGAGTAGCTGGGACTACAGGCATGCGTCACCATGCCCGGCTAATTTTTTCTATATATTTTTAGTTGTCCAGCTAATTTCTTTCTATTTTTAGTAAAGACGGGGTCTCGCTCTTGCTGAGGCTGGTCTCGAACTCCTGAGCTCAAACAATCCACCCGCCTGGGCCTCCCAGAGCGCTGCGATTACAGGCGTGAGCCACCGCGCCCAGCCAATATGAACTTTATAGACGAGAAAACCCCAAA
>CAUYSK010017450.1:0-17708 GCA_963575035.1 Avahi laniger
AAAAAAATCAATAATCAACTGGTACTCAAACAAGACATAAATTTTTCCAAGAGTTCTTCAAAAAAGGGTAATAAATGGAATGAAACACACCAAGAACACCCCTCCAGACCTCACCCTGTGCCTCTCTTCATCCAGCTGTTCGTCTGTATCCTTTGTAGTATCCTTTAGAATAAACTGGTAAACATAAAAAGAAAAACGACAATAATATCCTTATAAAAGATAAATTTTACTATCTACTTCTCAATATAATTTCCCCACAAATTGCAGCAATACTTTTCTTTTGTAAAATTAGAAATCTTACAGTGAGTAAGCACAAGCACTTTTTGAATTTGAGAAATTATTACTATCACAGATTTTCTGCTGAGTTTGCAAAAGAATCCCCAAAGGGAGCTTTCTTGCATGAAGCAGAAATCGCTAATAGTCATCCCATCAAACAAGCCGGCCACCTCTGTACTGATCCCTCTGGAAGAGGGTCTTCATGGAATAAAGAGAAAGCAGGTACTTTTTGAATAAATGGAGAATATCTCTGCAAGGAAAGCAAGAGTTATACGGGAAATCAGAACCGTAAGAACTCTGTAGAATTTAAGCTTTAACACCTCTTCAGGCTTGTTAAACTCTGTTTTATCTTAGTAAGTAATGTCAAAACTCTGAAAATGAAAGGGACAACAAATGGGAAAGATTGCAATCCACACCGCCGCCAGTTCGGAAAGGAGGAAGGGGAAGAGTAGGGGGCGGAGGGAGAGGTCCCTAGAACCAGACCCTGAAATTGTCCTCTGGGCCAGGTAATTCCTGGCAAAGTCAAGCAAATGACTAAAAACAATGTAGAGATATATCATAGAAAGGGAAGAATAGTAATATCTGACTTTTACTGAGTGCTAACTGAGCACGTTAAGCTGAGTATATCAATTCAAGTTCACAATGATCTTAAGAGGGAAGTACTACTATCGTTATCCCCTTCTTGCAAATAGGAAAATGGACACCAAAGTGTAGATCACTTGCTGGCACTTCCACAGGGCTTGCAAACGACAGAGCCAGGATTCAAAGGCAGGCAAACTCCAAAGCCCTCTCACAACGCCCCACATTAGATGAAAAATCCACTCACACATCCGATCTAGTATCTCACTGTCTAAGTTGGCTCTGAACTTTAAACCGCTAACCTTCAGATGCCTGCTCCATCACTGAGAAAAATCACTGAAGTCACTGTAAATAAGAAGTTACAATTATTCATATTTACTCATGAAATGTGACATTTATGGAGTTCACAATCACTGGCCTAGCAACCCAAGAGTTCACTTTTTAAATTTAAGGGCACTTTAGATACCATTTAAAATGTTAAGCCAAAACCTGTCATCAACTTGAAAGAATACATCCCATGACTGTTTTGCTCTTAAAGACGGCAGAATCCTGCTAGTTAAATAACAGGCTCAGAATAATCCGCACGGAATCAGAGTCTGACGTGGTAAAATATGGGCAGCTGTGATACACAAAAACCGTCCCCTTGGGTTAAGAAATCTTTGCTCTCACCAAGTGAGTATATTTTGTTCTAAGAATGGGGATAATCTTTTAAAAATTTAATCAAGGGGAAAAAGAAGATAACTATATAAGACAAGTCATTAAAGTCAATGATGCCCTATTCCCACATCAAAGGACAGGGTAAACAAGGCAATAGGACATAAAACAATATGAGATAACTTTACCGTTATCTTCAGTACACATTATTATCCATTAACAGCTGCTGTAACCCTTAGTTCTGTAAAAAAAAAAAAAAAAAGTCCATTGTTATGTTACTGCTCCTACTAACTTATCTAAAATTTACTTGGGAATAAGGTTTAAAGTGTTTGTTGTCACTATTAAGAAATATAGGTCTGGACTACTATCAATTTTCTCATTAAGCAAATAACTATGCATGACGCTCGTCCTATGAATGTAGCAGGCACTTCTTGCAGGATAAGAATATAAAGAGGAAAATGGAACAAGGTAAGGGCCCTGCCTATAAGGGGTTTACATATTTAGATGAAAACATTTGAAAGTTATAATGAATTACAATTAAATCTGAGTCAACCATAGAGTTGGGTATGTGTTTCAAGATATTTAAAATCAGAGAGTATTAAAAAGGAAGAAGAATAAAAATATTTAAAGATTGTGGATTAGGTCATTTAGAGGAAAAAAAAAAAATTAAGGGCCAGGTGTGGTGGCTCACACCTGTAATCCTAGCACTCTGGGAGGCCGAGGCAGGAGGATTGCTTGAGCTCAGGAGTTCAAGACCAGCCTCAGCAAGAACGGGACCCCATCTCTACTAAAAATAGAAAAATTAGCCAGGGGTCATGACCTATGCCTGTAGGCCCAGCTACTATGGAAGGTGAGGCAAGAGGATGGCTCGAGCCCAAGAGTTAGAGGTTGCAGTGAGCTATGATGATACCACAGCAATTCTACCCAGAGCAACAGAGTGAGACTCTGTCTCAAAAAAAAAAAAAAAAAGAAAAAGAAACCAATTAAAGTACAATTTAATTGCCTTAATAAAAGTTTCTGGGGATATTAACTAGCTGTATCTCAGAGCCAGGAGTGGTGTGCACCTTTAGTCCCAGCTACCTGGGAGGCTAACATGGGCAGATCCCTTGAACCCAGGAGTTCGAGGCTACAGTAAGCTATGATTAAGCCTATGAATAGCCACTGCATTGCAGCCTGAGCAACATAGCAAGATGCCCTCTCTAAAAAGAGAGAGAGAGAGAGAAACAACAAAATAAAACCAAGCTCTATTTCTGTAATAAAACTTAGGAAATGAAGAGAGCTTAGTCTGAGCAAACATAAGGACAACCTTGATGATCAGGATGATTAAATTTTGGCAAAACAACAACAACAATAAAAAACTTTTTCAGATCTAAAATTCTGAAAAATCAATCAATCAATCAAATAAATATGGACTGTCTTGTTGACAGAACCAACTGCAAAAATTGTTTATGGAAGAAGAGGCAAGTGAATAGAACCTCATGCTTATAATTCTGAGCAAAAGAAAATAAGAAAAATGATAAAATAGGCAAAGAGGAGGAAAAAAACTTTAGGCAGACAACTTTAAGAAAAGACAGACCATTTTTTTCTAATATGTCTGGAGACCTTAAATAAGTTTTTTAAGGTACAGGTTTTTATTTCAAATCAGCTCTTAATTCTCCCATTAGGGAGTTAAACAATAGGTGCATGAGTCTAATAATTCAGAAAACATTTCTGTTGTGTTGAATTTGCTGTTAAAACTATTTTGCAATCTGTGGGTGCATACCAACCTACAGGTGTCCCCAGGAAGAAGCCAAACTTGGAACAACCACCAAGTGTTTTGTTAATCCACCAAGTAAACAATCCTCGAGTAGATAGCCCTCAGAGTTTACTTTTCCATCATGCTGAACTTCAGTTTGAAAACCAGCTACTTAAAATAAAACTCATGCCAACAATGTAAAGGTGTCAGAAGCTTTATTTCTGAGTTCCACATCATTATTTTAACCCTATCAAGCAACAAGCCTTTAGGAAGGACATTTTTTATTAGAAGTTAATAATGTGCTCATAATGCCCATTACATGGTTTAGTAGAAAATAGAGAACTGGCCTAGGTGTCAGAATAAATAATGACAAAGAAGCTTCCATGCCTCCTAACTTCATAGGGATGTGGTGAGAACATGCTAAAATAAGGGATATAGTGTTTCTCAAAAGTTATTCAAATTCAAGGAACTATTATTAGAAGTCCAATATGTGTACCCTAAGAACTCTAAACGGCATGATAATGAGAACAGAAGATATCAAAGAGATAATTGATGCCATTTCTATAGGTCAAAAAAACAATCACAGTAAAAAATAATCTGATTAGTCCAACTGATTCACATTAAGCACGTATAGAGCACCTACTATGTCCTGAGCATTGCAGGGATATGTCCTGAGCTCTGGGAATAGAAAAATTTATAAGAATGGTCCCTGCTATCTGGGGCTTACGATTGTTCCGCCGACTGTAAATGCATATTATCTGATAAATAACGAAAATGATCACACTGTCTGAGCTGGACAGTTCTTCATTTGACCTCATATGTACAAGAACAACACTTATCAAAGCTGACACAAAATAAAATAAAAATAGAAAATTGATGCTGCCATTTGAATATCCATTGAAAACCCACATAACAAATTCCACTTCCATAAATATGTCAGCTTAACTAACACCAAAAAGCAATTCAAAACAAAAACCAAAAACAAAACAGCTAATTCTTGCTTGGAGTTCTTGGATAATTACCTTATTTCTTCAATTGGTATGCACACATGAATTTTGTGAGTCAACTTTCTACCCTCATTAAGGGGGCTCTTTCTTGTTCCCTGGAATACACTGATGCAATAGAACCACCTCCAATCCCAGGTGGTTTTGATTTGAACAGCAAGTCTCAAACAAGTTGGACTTTACCTTAACTGGGATTTATCTAACTCAAATATTGCCAGAGCCATTTATTATTTTTATTAAAAAGAAAAAAAGATTCAGAATAAACTTGGACTATGCTCTCAGAAGTTGGGAATTCACAAATCTAAGGAAGAAATTCTTGGTTCCAGAGTTAAGTTACAAAAAAAAAAAAAAAGTAAAGTAACTCAGCATTTCAAAATTACCAAAGCTTAGGATGGAAAAGTTCTTTTTGTTTATAAAGTTTAACTTAAGAGGTTCTCTCTCAAGTTGACAGCAAAACTTTTCCTCTACTTCTGATAAGAACATAAGCTAGAGTTTTTCTGAAGCTAAAAAGGGTAGTTTCTCAAAACTTATATTTTTGCCTATGTGATTTTTTTCCTAACCAAACTGAAACTGACCAATGAGATTTTGAAAGGAGCCCATTGTTCGACAGTATCCTATAATCATAGAAGCAGCTCTCATTAATCACTAAAATAGCTTAAACAATTAGAAATTATGAGTAATACCATTTGAAGCCCTGCCAATCTAAAAGACACAATTTTGGAGTGGGAATTGAAAATTAGAATGCTTAATTGCAGAAGGAAGAAAAGAAATATTCTGACTGAAAGAACAGGCTAAATTAGGATTAAGATTATATTTATCTTTTTGTCACAATACCACAACCATCTGGTTCAATTGGGTGGAGGGGGAGGGGGAGTAGAGGATGGAGGGATGAAAACGTCTTGCTTGGTAATAGTCTCTTCTTTCTTTCCAAGGAGTGTCCCTGGGAACACTGCCTCTACAGCCCGTCTCTCACTGACCCAGCAAGCACACACGCATTTTCCTATCCTGGAAATCTTTCCTCTAAGAGAACTAATAACATGATCCCATTCCACTCACACTTCAATTGAACTTGCAAATGAAATTTGCAGACTAGGATGATCAATTGTATTTCTTGGCTTGATTTAACCTCAGAGCTTCACCTCCAAAACGCTGACTGTGTAAACTCACTGAAACTAATCTCAGCCTTTCTTTAAGCAAGTTCTGTCCTGATCGGGTTGCTTTTTTTTTTTTTTTCTCCCCATCAAAATGAATGCAAGCTCAAATACTGGGTGGAGTTAGTTCCTATGATTATTACAAACCACTTATCAAGCAGAGTGAAACCATGAAAGGATTACATCCTGAAGACTGTCCTCTTTAATAGTCAGCAGCTAGGGACGGCAACAACAAAAAAGCAATATTTATTATGTGCCTGTTCTGTTCATGCTCTGTGTTAGATCTTAAGGATACAAATCGAATCATACCTAACTACTCCCCCAAGGCCACACCATTTATTCAACAAATTCAAATGCCAAGCACTATTTTATATGCTGGGAATACAGCACTGAACACCTTATGTGCTTTTGAAGCTTTCATTCCAGTGGACATAGGCAGGCAATCTTTTAAAAATCGATTTTGAAAATATGGTAATTTAGATGGGGATAAAATTCTATGAAATACAATTTATAATAAGCTGCAGAATGGGTAGAAAATGCCTGTAGTTGGAACAGAGTGATCAGGGAAAGTGTCACCATGTAGGTGATACTGAAACCAAGTGAATATCACTTTTAGTATTGAAGGTAGAGGTGAAGGAGTAAGCCAAAGCGGCTCTCTGGAGAAACACTAACCAAAGCACAGGGAAGAGCCAGTAAAAAATGATTAGGGCAGGAGTATGCCTGGCATGAGAGGACCAGCAAGGGGCCCAGGGTAGCAAGGAAGGAGAAAGTGGTAGGAGGGGAGGTCACAGATTAATAGGGAACAAGATCATGGGAGGTCTTCCTAGACACTAAAGATTTTTGCCTTTACTCAGAGTGAACTGGGGAGTCATTGGAGTTTTAAAGCAGAGGTGCAATTTGATTTGACTTCTAAGTGTTTCAGTGTATGTATGTGTTTATCTGCTTTGATCAGTGAGGAGGCTGTCATGGTATTCCAGGTAAGACAGGGTGGGGAGTGGACCAGGGGAGTAGCAGAGGAAGTGACAAGACAGGTTCAGAGCTTGGCTATGTCATTTAGAGCTCTCTGATTGTATGCAACAGAAAACCATCTACCTCCTATGGCTGTACCACCCTGAATGTGCCCAATGTCCTCTTATCTTGGCAGCTAAGCAGGGTGGGGCCTGGTTAGTACTTGGATGGGAGAAAACCACTCTACCAAAAAGAAAAATAAAGAAAAAAAAAAACCCAGAATATTGGTGAAGCTCATGAAATTGATGGGAAACATGAAAAACCAGACTTTGGAACAGGATAGGAATAAGGCCAGGAACTGCACATTACCATCAGGGCAATATCCCTGGTGCATGAGCTCCAACTGTTGCTTTTGACTTTGCCCCATTCTGCTCAAGATTCAATTAGCTAGGAAAGTCCAGCTTTTCAAGCTTAAGTCACATGTCCATTTCTTGGCCCATACCCAGCAGTAGAAGGTGAGAATCAAGGGCTTCTCTACTAGGCATCCAAGGCAGCTTGATTTACTGCCCCTGGTTCTCCAGGGCTGTACTCAATGGGAGAGAGATAACACCCCAAAAGGAAACCTGCATGCTAGCAGGAAGGAAGAATAGCTGCTGAGAAGCCTAGACTAGGAAGCTAGTTATGTCCACTATAAGCTATTTGCTATACAGTGGATAAAGGCAGAATTATAAAGGAAAGATATCTCAGAATAAAACCTGTTTTACAAATTGATGCATACTTTTCAGTAAAAAGATATTGGTGGTGTCCAGTTGCCATTTTGCCCTCTCTAGATATAAATATCATTCTAGTACTTATCAGACTGCTGTGGAGATTACATCGCTGTCAAGTGGTCATGCTTACAAAGTATATTTAAACTAGTTCATATATGGATAACCTTGTGAATTTCTGACTATAAACAGCTAAATAAAAGTCCAAACATATCATCTTAAATCATTCTTTTCACTCCCTCGAAATCAGTGGTGCCCAAAAGGTTGGGCCTAGTTTCATGGAAGTAAATTTTTCCACAGATGGGGTGCGGGGAGGAAGGAGGAGCTCAGGTGATGATGTGAGTGATGGGGAGCGGCTGTAAATTGTAAATACAGATGAAACTGTAAAATGAGAGTAAGGAATATAATGATACAGTCTTCTCTCTGTATCTATGAGGATACCAAAATCCATGGATGCTCAAATCCGTTATATAAAATGGGGTAGCATTTGCATGTGTTACATACACACATTTTCCCATATACTTTAAATCAGTGGTCCCCAACATTTGTGGCACCAGGGACAATGGAAGACAATTTGGGGGTGAGCAGGGGAGGAGGGGGAGCTTAGGCAGTGACAGTTACCTGCCCACTGCTCACCTCCTGCTATGCACCACCGCTCCACCTTCCTAAGTTTCATAGAAGACAATTTTTCCACTGACGGGGTTGGGGGATCCGGGGAAGAAGCAGGGGAGCTCTTCGGCCTGGACCCTAACAGGCCACAGACTGGTGTCAGTCCATGGCCCGGGGGTTGGGGACTGCAGCTCTAGATCGTTTCTTTCTTTTGAACATGTGAAAATATGATATTCCTTCTTGTCATAACAGAGTATGCAAACCCTACAGATCACATCTCCAGGAGACAAACTGGTGATACGAGCATTCAGACCTTCCAAACCAGCAGCTGCTTCTCTGATCTAGTCAATTTTGCCACTTAGGAATGCAGATCCAAAGATGCCAGATCTTCCAATTTTCCAAAAGAAACTGAGATTCCAGATTTTTTATGTGAAACCTCTGGATTTTAAATGCTGCGAACTTTGTGGCTTGAGGTTAAACATTGTGCTGGAAACTTTTTTTTTTTTAAGTTTTGAACACTATGTAGGTCAAATAAAACACCTAAGCGTGACCTCTCTGATCTCCATTCCAAATACATTCAAGGTGTGATCAGACCTCAATAGGGATTCCTAGATTTTGTTTACCTATTTCCAATAATAACAACACAACCCTTTCTTCCCCTCCTGGGAACCAGAAGAAGTCTATGACAAAGACATGTGATTTTCTGATAATTCCCTTCACACTCCAACTGCAGGCAAAATGATGAATGCTTTTAGAGCAATTTAAAAATGACATTTCCAGTGAAGATACAGAAGTATCCTGGTGTGCTGCTCCCTATATAATGCCCCAAACCACAAGGGCAGCAGTGTGGGACCGGGTAGAGCGAGACCACCTTGCTGATCCCAGCAGCTGATGAGGGACACGCAAACTCATCTGAAAGAGGCACTTAAGCAATGAAGTAACTGACTCCAAGAAAAAAAAAATCTTATGTTGAAACAGGACTTTCAGGAAAAAGAGCAACAATGGGAAAGCAGGTCCTTCTTAATTCCCCAACTCCAACCTTCTTCCCCAGCCCTTCCTCCTAGTTCTTTTAGATGCACAGATTGGCTTTAAGTCAACTGAGAACCGCAAGCACCAGGCCTATGTGAGACACAATGGATGAAAATGTGTGTGTGTGTGAATTTCTAAAAGCAATTGAGAAGAAATTTTTATAAAATGTGCTCAGAGAATTGGTTAGTCAGTAGAGATTTATGTAAATATTTTTGAAGGTATTTATAAGTGACCTAATCCAGACAACTGGGCTTCCTTTTGCATTTTTTCCTGAGAACAGTGGAAGCATTATTCCCAAACTCTATGTGAAAGAAACATATTTTTCCATCCCATGGTTAAGCGTCTGTAGAATCATTTCCTTTCTACAATGTGAACTTGGCCCATGACTTATCCACTTGCTTCAGGTGAATGGCAAACCACAATCATGAGAGGGAACAATAGGGAACTGCCCTGAGAAAGTGCTTTTCATCGTCTCAAAACACTCACAAACCTTAACTGATTAATTGGTAGGTGAAGTTAGCCTTTTTTAAAAAACAAATAAGAAAACTAATGCTGAAGACATTTCAAAGTCTTCTCTACAAAGGGATTCAGTGTCTGAGTCTGAATTAGAACTTGGACCTTCCTAACATTAGCAGTTCAGAGATTCAACTCATGTAAACATTTGAAAGGTCAGCTGTTCATCAAATACTTTTCCAACTACAGCAAACGTATCCTTATTAAGTTTCTTTTGCAAAAGTTCCAAGGTGCTGAACACTCATCCATTGCCACCAATAATTAACAATTCAAAACAAGCTAAATACAGAGAATTTTTTGTTGGCGCTTTGAAACTTCAGACTATCTTAGGAACAGGGCATGTGGGAGTGGTCATGGGCAAAATGCAGGCTAGGAAAAAGGACATCAGGCCGAAAGATTTTCCCAAGATTGGTTCTTCCCCATTTCCAGAAGGTTTGCAAAAATAAAAAAATAGTTTGTCCTCTTCAAATAAAGACTTTTTGCTTCCTGGAAATGTGCAGAAGAGTAAAAACTAAGCAAAACAATATTATTTTGCCTAATATTTAAGATTCAACAGAACTTGGAGCCATAAATAGGCACTAGAGTCATTCCTTATTCTATCCCATTTACTTATTGGAACATATCTATCTGCCCAAAATTTAGTGACTTCAAAAAAATTACCTGAAATCCATATCTACCATGAGTTATTTTTCTCAGATTCTTTCTGCACACCCCACACAAAAAATGGCAAGGCTAATTTAAACAATACCATGTATTGTGGGACTTGGGAACTGTCAACCGCCAGCTTGAAAAGGTTTCCCTTAGTCTCACACCCACACACTCTCTTATACTAGTTTCTACATGGCCATGTTTACCCTGACAAGGTTACATGATGAGCTATGTGGCACATCAGCAAGAAGAGAGGACTCTAGTGAAAGCAGGACTTAAATCTCTATGTCAGACTCAAAATTAACTTGAAATAAATGGTAGACTTAAAGGTAAAATACTATTAAACTACTATTTTCTTTTCTTTTTTTTGAGACAGAGTCTTGCTCTGTCACCGCAGGTAGAGTGCAGTGGCATCATCATAGCTCACAGCAACCTCCAACTCCTGGGCTCAAGGAATCCTCCTGCCTCAGCCTCCCGAGTAGCTGGGACGACGGCGCACATCACAACACTCGGCTGATTTTTCTATTTTTAGTAGAAATGGGGTCTCACTCTTGCTCAGGCTGGTCTCAAACTCCTGACCTGAAGCAACCTCTGAAGTGCTAGGATTAAGGTGTGAGCCACTGCCAAGAAGCACTGAGCTCCCTCTGTGCATAATAAAACCTTTACAGAAAAAAAAATGAAAATGCAAGCCATAAACTCTGAGAAAATATTTATAAACCTTATGTTTGACAAAAGGCTTATATCCAGGATATATTCAAAAAAAAAAAAACAACATACATACAACTCAGTAAGAAGATACATCATCTAATTTTTTTAATGAGCAAAAAGATTTGAACAGACAGTCGCAGAAGATACCAAATGGCCAATAGGCCCAGGAAAGATGCTCCCTATCATTAGTCATCAAGAAAATGCAAATTAAAACCACAACGAGTTACCACTAAACATTGACTGGAATCACTAGCTAAATAAAAACACCGACAACATCAAGTGTTGTCACGGATGGAAGCAAGCAGAACTCTAATACATTGCCGGGGGAATGCAACACAGTACAGCCACTTTGGAAAACAGTGTGGCAGATCTACCCCACGACCCAGCAAACCCACCTCTACGTATTTGCCCAAGAGAAATGAAAGTATATTTCCACACGAAGAAGTGTACATGAACATTCATAGCAGCATTATTGATAATCACCACAAACTGGAAACAACCCAAATGCCCATCAACTGGTGAATGGATAAACAAGTCAAGGTGCATCTATAATATGAAATACTACTTATGAATAAGAATGAAAAAACTGATAAAAAAAAAACAACCCAGATACTTCTCAAAAGCTTTATATTAAACAAAACAATCCAGACTGAAAAGACTACCATAGTGTATGATTTATATGACATTCTGGAAAAGGACAAACCATAGTGACAAAGCAGACCACCTCACTGTGATTCTGTTTCCCCATCTATAAAATGGAGATAACAGCAGCACCTGTCTCATGGGGTCATTTAAGCTAATACCTTAAAAATGCTTAGAACAGTTCCTAGCACAGGGGTGGGGAACATTTTCATGTTGGAGACAACATTAATTTAGCTGTAATCAAATAAGACCTCGTTCAAGAAACTTCAACTTGATATACTTAAAAATGTACATTATTTTGTAAAACTCTAACTACTATGAACTTAATAATTTCAAAAAGTGAAAACTATTTGTTAGTTTTAAAGTTAACCAATCTTTTAATGACTTTGTTGTGTCTGCTTTTTGTTGGAAAGCATTTGAATATTTGGTTGCAGCATGGAGGTCCGCAGTTTCAGTTGATCGTCTAGATGCCCTTAGTGACCTTAAGGGCATCTTGATTTGGGTTAGGCATGAGAATGTAGATTTGCAGCAATAAGTGGTTGAAAAGCAAGAAAGCATTTTTCGGGCATGTTGCCAAAGACATGGGTATTCTATTGCATTTTTCCGTATTTCAATTGGATCTTTCTTATCATCAAACAATGACTTTAAAATGTCATTTACTGAGGGCTCAATCAAATCCATCTGTAGTTCTTTAGGTGCCTTGGTGATATCAACTAGGTGAGGCTGAAAGGCTAATTTGAGTGTGTTGTCATGATTCTCAAAGTCAGTGAGCATTTCATTGTATTCTCCTATTAATAGCTCTATAACAGTTGCATATTCTTCAAATGATTTGCATATGTCATCCTGCTCATCAATGACCTTTGCTAACTGGGGAAAATGGTCATCCAAAGTTTTCTTTTGAAGAAGTGTTTAGAAAAAGATAGCTTTTTTCAAAATGCTTGGATTTTTTGCCACATATCATACATAGACTTAATTTTACTTTACAAAGAAATATTCAAGTCATTTTGATTTGACATAATATCACACAGAAATGCTGCATTCCTGTAGAAATCTTCTTTCAATAATTCATATTATTGATTCTGTTCTTCATAGAATTTAACTGTTCTTACAGAGATAAAATTTTGGCTAACAACTGTCCCTGCAATAGCCAACACACTTTAGAATGCTATGACAAATCAACATTGAATACCTACCTCATCATTCAACTTTAGCATGTTATGAAACTGATGATGCTATGTTGCATTTGCACAAATATAGTTAACAATACTTTTGTTACAAAGTGTCATTTAAACTAGTAGCTTCAGCACAGAGATTTTGTTGATGCAAGATATAATGAAAGGAAATGAGAGCATCTGGATCTATTAATACTTTTTTAGATCTGTACAATAAACCCTTCATGTTTTCCTGCTGTGTATGTACACCTTCTGTACATACACTCACTAAATTTACCAAATTCAGTCCAACATCATGGCATTTATCTTGAAAGTTGTTGAAGACATCTATTCCGTGTTCTGTTCTCAACAGTGTCCAAAGCAAGTAACTCTTCATAGCAAAGAAAATCTTCTGTTATGACCCAAATGAAGCATAAAACCTGTGCTGAGTCAGTAGCATCAGTTGATTCATCCAAAGTGATTGAATAATATATTTGTATATTTCCCTTTTGAAGTACTGCATAAAGTTGTTCTGTTAAGTTGAAGGCTAATTCATGCTGCTGATCAGCTATGGTTCTCCTTGAAAGAGGGATTTGTTTGTACTTTGAAACATTATTG
The DNA here is from genome assembly GCA_963575035.1 of Avahi laniger. Classification (NCBI taxonomy): domain Eukaryota; kingdom Metazoa; phylum Chordata; class Mammalia; order Primates; family Indriidae; genus Avahi; species Avahi laniger. Next base: position 13,033 of record CAUYSK010017450.1, read on the forward strand.
GGGTCTAAGCATCCTACACCTTTATAATGCATTCTTTCACAATTTCTGTATCACCGAATAGCTTTCCTTTTCCCCCCAAGTATATAAGCTACTTTAAAAGTTGCTTCAGTGGCACTATTTCCAGGTTTTATTGCTGCTTGAAAGAATTGTTTTTGCTTTTGCTTTTCATCTTTTAATTTCTGCAATACAACCTTTTGCGCCTCTCCCTCTAATTTAACATATCTGTGGTCCTTATGAGTGTTGTGCTGCTGATGAGCACTGAATTACTTTAATGTTGATATTGCAGTATCACAAAGCAAGCAAATCATCTTATCTTTAGCAGAAACAAGATAATACTGCAGTTCCCAATAGTCATTTAAAAATCTGTTTTTTTCCTTCAGCATTCTCTTGGTCTTCTTTGACATGATGGACTGCGAAGCAGACAGAATTAAAAAATACTGTTGAGCTATGTAACTATTCGCAAATTCCACTTCAAACAGAAACACCTTTGTCAAAGCTGATAACAGACTGGCGTACTCGACCCCCATAAACTCTTGTCAACCAGCCTCGTGGTCATGCAGTGGCGTGCCAGTCAGGCAGGGAAAGTTAGAACTAAATCATGAACGTAGCAGTGGTAACTTAGCCCTTATGGCTCACTAATGTTCTAATTGTGCCAATCTGGGAGGATTATTTTGTTGAAACTTATTTTGGTTTTTGTTATTTTAAATACATTCATTTTTAAAATAAAATAAAAACATAAAAGATGAAAAAGGTGTATTAATAAAAATAAAAGGATTTGTTGTGTAAAATTTGGATTCCATCAAAGGCCACACTTAAGGACCTAGAAGGCCACAGGTTCCCCACCCCAGGCCCTAGCACATGAAAAATCACCTTGCCTTTATTATTATGTATGCGTGTGGTGCTAAAACCACAAAGAGGTGTAAGACGGGATTTGTTTTTGTTATTTGTTTTGATAAGCTGATAGCTGAATGAAGAGACAGAGCACAAATTAATAACATGCCATGAGGGACACAAAGAGAAAAATGTTTAAGTAGTATGAGAGCACCAATGTGCGAGCAATTCATGGCAGCAGTGAGAGAAGCTTGAGAAGGAATTCTGCAAAGAACAACAAAGTTTTGGAGGAACAAAGGGAGTTCCGCAGACAGAGGAGAATACAAACAATAGTTATGATCACGTACTAAATGCTATATGCTATACATTGCATAGCAATGCAAAATGATATATGCTAAATGCTATACAATGCGCTATCTTTTACACAAGCCATTTCTCTTGCAATTGTTGCAATAACCCTGTAAGACAGGTACTACAATACCCATTTTACACATGAGAAAATTGAGCAGAGACTATGAATCACTTGCCTGAGGTCACAAGCCTTAAACTAGAATCCAAACTCAGACTTTCTGACTCTGAAACTTGAACAGAGGAAACAGCATAGCAAAGCATGTGCTGAGTTTTGAGAAAGCATCAAGAGCTTAATGGGATTAGAACACAGATCAAGCTGGAAAGATGAGTCCTGCAACCAGCTACCATAGCTCACACAGGGAATTCCATTACACTACTCCCAGGCAGGAAGCATCTTATGGCCTGCTGCTTTAATAGATTTTATTTAGTAAACATATCTTCCTTCGCCAGGTCATAATATCAGTGGTAGAAGTTTTCTTAAAATGTGGATCAATGACCATATAAGAAGCCCTGAGAAATACGTAGAAATACAGATTTTCAAGGTACCACATAAGCCAATGGAATCAGAACTTCTTGATCTGGGCCCTGAACTTGCCACTCTAACAAATTCCCCAGGTATTTCTCACAAATACAAAATTTTGAGAGCCCCAGGGAGTTGCAGATTCACTTAGAACCCTGCCTCTCAGAACTCCAGGAGCTGAGCTCTCAAACTTCCATGTGCATACAGATTACCTGGGAATCCTTTCAACAATTAGATTCTCATTCAGTAGCTTGAGGGCCTGCGGGGACTGAATTCTGCCAAGTGCTGTAGACATCGCTGGTCCACGGACCACACCAGGAGTCACAGAGTTGGAGAATATCCCACCCAGATTTCTTCTCCCTTTCTACCATCCCTCCTGCTCTTGTGTTTACCTCCTGACTACTTCTCCTTGCCCAGATTTACTGCACCTTAAAACCACCTTCTATTTATTTACCGTCTAAAAATTTTGTACCTTTGCCGAGAGGTGATGATCAAACTGTTTTTATTTTCATACGCTCGTTGTTGAAATATAGTACCTCTTTTAAGAAATGTTTCTTGGATGTCTGGAGTTGCTCACTAAAATTCTAGGAGGGCCTAAGAGGTCAGGCTAGTGGTATATAAAAGACACTAATGATGACATAAGGTGTGAAAAATCGACCTGCTCTCGTGATGTAATGCATGTAGTCAGCCATGGGGTCCTATTAATGTTTTCTTCAACACGCTCTTTTAAATAATGTAATGAAACCAACAGAGCTGCCGTCTCTGGAGTCATCCAGGATTGACTAAGGAGGATTCTTAGTCAAAATGAATCTCCTTATTTAGAATTTAAGGAACCTGAGCTCTCTGGTCTCCTGTGCAGACACGCTCTGGAAGCCTCTCCCTGCTGGCACTCTTGCAGGGAAGGAGCTGTGTGCAACCTGCTGCCAAGGCTTCAGCTCCCTGGCACCAGGCAATGGCAAAAGCCACACCAGCTGAAAGGCGTCTTTTGCACTCTGGGTGAGAATGGCTGCTTTAGAAAATGGCCTTAAGTTCCTAATGCTTTTTTCTCTATGCTATCATATTATCAAAGCACTAATCCTTGCAGAGGTGCCAGCCCCCGACTTTGCATTTCTAGTGTGTGTTCATTAACCTGGACTCATTCTTGGCTTTGCAATTCAGATGGTTATTTTATCTCTGTGGTTAAAACTCTTCTGTTTGTTGTTCCCACTTAATTCTGTTGAATTAAATAGATACTTTTATAAAGGGACTACATTACCCATTCTCTATAAAATGGACAGTCCTGCATGCCAAGGGTTACCTAGAGACAAGAGTCATATTTCATTTGGTGCATTTTAGGTGAAGGAAATGTACTTTGGCCTGAAATTTCATATCTTTGCCCTAAAGTCTCAATTCTAAGACTAACAGGAAACTACCAATCAAATTTCTAGCATGTTGTTAAGAAACATGCTGTCAATGGAAAGATAAATCTATATTTTGAAAACTGAAATTAAGATTCTTTTTGGTACTTAATAAGTCCTTCTAGATGGGGCCAACCATTTATGGCTTATGGGAGAAGCCAAAAAGGATTCTAATCACATCTGAGAAATATAGACCGTCCCCAAATTAACAAGGTTTGAGTTACAATTTTTTGACTTTAGTATGGTTTGAAAGAGATATGCATTCAGTTGAAAGTGGTATACTACTGTCTGAAGATCTTGGGCAGTGACAATGAGCCACAGCTTACAGTCCACCCCGTGATCACGAGGGTAAACAACCAATATTCTACCGTGTGCTCTGTTGCTGGATGATTTTTCCCAACCGTAGGCTAATGTATTCTGAGCATGTTTAAGGTAGGCTAGTCTAAGCTATGACGTTTGGTAGGTTTGGTATATTAAATGCATTTTTGACTTGCAATATTTTCAACTTACAAATGAGCTTATTGGGATGTAACCCCATTGTAAGCCCAGGAGCATCTGCAAATACTGTTCAGTTTTTCCCTTTTCTGTTTACCCCCTTTTTCTGCTTCCCTCCTCACCTTGCCACAGTTACTCATTCATTTAATGATTTTTCTTGATAAGCTGATAGCTGAATGAAGAGACAGAGCAACTGTATGTCACACATTGTTAGGCTCTCTATGTAACTTTAAGTCAAATATAGTCCCAGCTCTCATAAAATTTATCCTCCCAAAGAGTATATAGGAGTCAGCAATCACAATATAATATGTTCCGTTCTTGGTTTTAAGTGGTTGCCAACCAATCCCTGTGTGATTTAATGTTTACTGTCACTCAGTAAATCCGGTTGGTTTGGATTTACAAGGCTGGCTATTTCTGGTCATGTCATCATGTCAGACAGAAGTGTGGGTGACCTGGGGACCCACTACTTGTGATTGGCATCTGAAGTGGAGGGCAGTCTTGTGGAATTGAACCCTTAACCTGTGGCGTCTGCACTAACTCTGGGTAGTGTCAGAATTGAATTGAATCGTTCATACCCAGTTGCGCCCGAAGAGGGTTGGGGAATTTCTTGGTGTGGAAAACCCACATTTGGTGTCAGAAGTATTGTGAGTAGAGAAACAATTTAGACTCAGATAAAGTTTCTCTCTGACTTGATTTTCAGAATTGGAGACATTTAGTCTGCACTCATCCAGTTGTGCTTAGGAGCTGCTGAGTGACAACTTACCTCTCTGACTGGCTCCTGAGGATCAGGTGCCGCCAAGTTTTTAACCAACCCCGTTCCTAACTGCCTAGGAGGCCCCCTTATCCCTATCTTGTAACCTCCCAGGACAGTGTCACCTGGAGAATGCTCCTTCTTCCCAGATGTCCCCTCTTCTCCGTCCTGGCCAGATTCTGTGTACCTCAGCTAGAGTAAAAAGAACAGGAGACTGAAGTTAAATGAATGTATGGAAATCACCCAGGGATAATCTCTTCAAATCAAGGAAAACCATGATCCTTGACAACCCCTCTAGCTAATTCACTCTGAGCCTTTCTTCGAATAGCCT